>CM056051.1:506693679-506901179 GCA_029574335.1 Rana kukunoris | reverse complement strand
GCCAACCAGTTTCTCCTCCGCGCTCCGTCTTGTCCCGGCCAACCAGTTTCTCCTCCGCGCTCCGTCTTGTCCCGGCCAACCAGTTTCTCCTCCGCGCTCCGTCTTGTCCCGGCCAACCAGTTTCTCCTCCGCGCTCCGTCTTGTCCCGGCCAACCAGTTTCTCCTCCGCGCTCCGTCTTGTCCCGGCCAACCAGTTTCTCCTCCGCGCTCCGTCTTGTCCCGGCCAACCAGTTTCTCCTCCGCGCTCCGTCTTGTCCCGGCCAACCAGTTTCTCCTCCGCGCTCCGTCTTGTCCCGGCCAACCAGTTTCTCCTCCGCGCTCCGTCTTGTCCCGGCCAACCAGTTTCTCCTCCGCGCTCCGTCTTGTCCCGGCCAACCAGTTTCTCCTCCGCGCTCCGTCTTGTCCCGGCCAACCAGTTTCTCCTCCGCGCTCCGTCTTGTCCCGGCCAACCAGTTTCTCCTCCGCGCTCCGTCTTGTCCCGGCCAACCAGTTTCTCCTCCGCGCTCCGTCTTGTCCCGGCCAACCAGTTTCTCCTCCGCGCTCCGTCTTGTCCCGGCCAACCAGTTTCTCCTCCGCGCTCCGTCTTGTCCCGGCCAAGTTTCTCCTCCGCGCTCCGTCTTGTCCCGGCCAACCAGTTTCTCCTCCGCGCTCCGTCTTGTCCCGGCCAAGCAGTTTCTCCTCCGCGCTCCGTCTTGTCCCGGCCAAGCAGTTTCTCCTCCGCGCTCCGTCTTGTCCCGGCCAAGCAGTTTCTCCTCCGCGCTCCGTCTTGTGCCGGCCAACCAGTTTCTCCTCCGCGCTCCGTCTTGTGCCGGCCAACCAGTTTCTCCTCCGCGCTCCGTCTTGTCCCGGCCAACCAGTTTCTCCTCCGCGCTCCGTCTTGTCCCGGCCAAGCAGTTTCTCCTCCGCGCTCCGTCTTGTCCCGGCCAACCAGTTTCTCCTCCGCGCTCCGTCTTGTCGTGGCCAACCATTTTCTCCTGTATGCTCTGTCTTGTCGTGGCCAACCATTTTCTCCTGTATGCTCTGTCTTGTCGTGGCCAACCATTTTCTCCTGTATGCTCTGTCTTGTACGGAAGGTGTATTGCCTCTTGTACCACACAGGTTACTACATATATATAAATATATAAATATATATATATATATATATATATATATATATATAATTTCCTCGGGCGGTCCAACTTCTAAATCTATTGATACACCAGACATACAATGGGGAGGGAGGTGTACCACAGGATGGATGTTTCCATTAAATATTATGGGGAAGGTTCTTATCGGGTAGTTGTGTGTGGCACTGGAAAGAACTACAACTTATTTCCATTTTACATTTTTATTGTAGAACAACAAAGAAATTGGTTGGTTCTTGTTTCGATACGATTTTTGCCCATTCCATCTCCTGTGTCTCTGATTGTCCTTTCCCTTACTTATCCTCCACTTACTCCCCATCTGTCTCTAAGCCCCTACACACCCATGTGCATACAGTAACACCCAGTGATGGACATTTTATTTTGCATTTTTAAATGCATTTTTTTGTGTTTAGAGAATAGATTTTCCTTGGTGCAGAAGAACATTTTTGCTCCCCCGCCCACTCTCTTCTCCACTCCACTGCCTTTCTTCTCTCTTTTCACCTGTCTCTCTCCCTCTCCCTCATTCTGATTTACTTTCTCTCTCCTTTTTCTTTTCTTTCGCTCAGAAATCAAAAGATTTTTATTTTTTTCTCACCAGGTATGAGAAATTGGCAGAGGAATGCATGAAGTATATAGAGATTGTGAAGCAGGCACACGTGCGTGGCCTACCAGTGCCTCACTGTCACTATGAGGAGCGAACTGTCAGCGTTGTCAAGTAAGTAACTCTGTAATATAGACATCAATGTACCGCCGGTAACCCAGCTGCTTTCTCTCTGACTCTTGGCTGCCACCTACAGGGTCTTCCCGGACCTGACCGTTTCAGATCTTGTGCTGTATGTGTCCAAAGCTGTGAATTTACCCACACCCGCCGGTAAATATTACTCACCTATACCTGCCTGTCATTTTCCTCTTCTGCTTATTTCTCATGACAATCTGTTTCTGTCATAGGATCATCTCAGAGTGATATGGACACCTTTGTTCGATTTGAATTTGCCTATCCTAGTACGGTAAGGAGCACCAAAATGCTAAACTATATATAAAGGGCTCATTCCACCCAAAAATTATTTCCGAACTCCTTCCACACACTGTGATCAGTATTAGCTGATCCCACTTTATTGAATTTTTTTCATTTGCTTTTAATTAAAGATTTTTCCTCCAGAGGTATAAGACTCCAAGGTTGGAAAGGAGGCAAAGCTTGACAGTCTGCAAGAATAATTGAATGAGTGATGATTTTTACTAATAACTCAAATACCATCTATCACTGAAATCCTGGGTTTTGGTGAATTAAAGAAACCATTCTGGGCAAATGGGGTCTTTTTTATTTTAATTTTTTGAAAGCCCATTACCCTATCCTCGCCTTCACAGCGCTCCCCTGTGCTCTGTCCTCCATGGCAGCTGCTGCTGAGGTTAGGGGAGCTTGTGGGCACCTCCCAAGCTGCAGTGCTAAGGGTGAAAGGTGTCAGGGTGAAAGGATCTTCTTCTTTTTTTTTATATATATTTTTATTTGGATTTTTACAGTACAATCAAATGGGGTAAAAAACCCAGAACAGTTGTAAAAATGCATTATAACAAAACAATTGGATTTAATAGATCGAAAGTGATGACTTTCACTATAGTAACAAAAATAGTAATACCCTCAGGAGCAGAAACATGGTACAAAAATTAAAGATTGGTTGTCTCATACAGTGGCCTAACCGTAGCCATAACCAGTATAGCAATGGGGTTCATTAGCTGTAAGTATAGTAGAGTCACGGAAGTCAAAGAGCTCCAGGAATCTATGGTCGTTCTACGATCGGTGAAAGGTAGAGGGGTCGGATAGAGGATCTTTTTAAAGCGAATCTATAAGGGCAGTATAACGCACTTTAACACGATGGATCCCAGGCTAATAATGCTGTGAGGAGTCTGGCAATAGTGCCCTCTAGTGATTAATAGAAAAGGAAAAAAAAAACAAGGTGGGGCTTTAACGGTAACAACTCGGATTCAAAAAAAGTAATGATAATAACAATCAGTTTATTTGGCAATTTATACAAAAAAATTAAAATCATGATTAACCACTTAAGACCCGGACCTTTAGGCAGCTAAAGGACCCGGCCAGGTTTTGCGATTCGGCACTGCATTGCTTTAACAGACAATTGCACGGTCGTGCGACGTGGCTCCCAAACAAAATTGGCGTCCTTTTTTCCCCACAAATAGAGCTTTCTTTTGGTGGTATTTGATCCCTTCTACGTTGTTTTTTTTTGCGCCATAAACAAAAATAGAGCGACAATTTTGAAAAAAATTCAATATTTTTTACTTTTTGCTATAATAAATATCCCCCAAAAATATATAAAAAAAAAATGTTTTCCTCAGTTTAGGCGGATACGTATTCTTCTACCTATTTTTGGTAAAGAAAATCGCAATAAGTGTTTATCGTTTGGTTTGTACAAAATTTATAGTGTTTACAAATTAGGGGATAGTTTTATTGCATTTTTATTTGTTACTACTAATGGCCGCGATCAGCGTTTTTTTTTTTTTTTCGTGACTGCGACATTATGGCGGACACTTCAGACAATTTTGACACATTTTTGGGACCATTGTCATTTTCACAGCAAAAAATCCATTAAAAATGCATTGTTTACTGTGAAAATGACAATTGCAGTTTGGGAGTTAACCACAAGGGGGCGCTGAAGGGGTTATGTTTGACCTAATGTGTGTTTACAACTGTAGGGGGGGTGTGGCTGTAGGTGTGATGTCATAGATTGTGCTTCCCTATAAAAGGGATCACACGATCGATCACGGCACCACAGTGAAGAACAGGGAAGCCGTGTTTACACACAGCTCTCCCCGTTTTTCAGCTCCGGGGACCGATCGTGGGACTCTATCGGCCATCGGGTCCCGCGGTCACAGATACGGAGCTTCGGACCGGCTGGGCACTTAGAGGATATACCTGTACATGCTTGTGCCCAGCCGTGCCATTCTGCCGACGTAAATGTGCAGGAGGTGGTCCTTAACCACTTGCTTACTGGGCACATATACCCCCTTCCTGCCCAGGCGAAATTTCAGCTTTCAGCACTGCTACACTTTTAAAATTGTGCGGTCGTGCGACGTGCCTCCCAAACAAAATTTACATCCTTTTTTCCCCACAAATAGAGCTTTATTTTGGTGGTATTTGATCACCTCCGCGGTTTTTATTTTTTGCGCTATAAACAAAAAAAGAGCGACAATTTTTGAAAAAAAAACACTTTTTTACTTTTTGCTAGAATAAATATCCCATTTAAAAAAAAAAAATTGAGGCCGATATGTATTCTACATATTTTTGGTAAAAAAAAAAAAAAACGCAATAAGCGTATAGTGAACGGTTTGCGCAAAAGTTATAGTGACTACAAAATAGGGGATAGAATTCCGACATTTTTTTTATTATTTTTTTTACTAGTAATACGGCGATCTGCGAATTTTGTCAGGACTGCGATATTGCGGCAGACACATTGGACACTTTTGACAAAATTTTGGGACCATTCACATTAAAACAGCGATCGGTGCTATAAAAAATGCATTGATTACTGTATAAATGTGACTGGCATGGAAGGGGTTAAATGTGTATCTGTGACCTCTCCCTGACAGGATGTGGAGCTCTGTGTTTACACACAGAGCTCCACGTCCCTGCTCTAAAACTGCCGATCGTGGGTACCTTGCGGCCATCGCGCGCCCCCTAGCGGCCGGAGGACTAGAGGACGTCGTATGACGTCCTGGATTTACAGAGCCGCCGTGAGGCCGTAATTCGACAATGGCCCGGGGCTCAAGAGGTTAAAGGAGTTGTAAAGGAAAACATTTTTTTTGCCTAAAATGAATGTCTGCAAGGTAGACAGACAGAATAGTGTAATGATTCTCTTAAAAAACGAGTAAATACCTATTAAATTCCTTCATCTATATCACCTCCGGTGTTCTAGTTTCTGTTCTCTCATTCACTTCCTGGTTTGCATCATTTGTTTATGTAAGAACTACATTTCCCAGTATGAATTGCGGCACGCCCAGTAATTCACACCTCCCTTGAAGTCTCTTAACACGTAGAGAGCGTCCTGCCGCACAGATGTAGTTCCCAGGAGGGGGCGAGCACGTCACTGACCACCGCAGTAAAGTCTCCCTTCACGGTAGTCAGTAAAATCAGACAAGCAGGAAGTGAACAGAACAGAGAAGAAATAGAGCAACTTCTGAGCAAAAACGAACAATGAGGAAGTGAAAAGAGGATTTTTTTTCGGGATTTGCGACATTATAGCGGACACATCGGACACTTTTGACACATTTTTGGGACCATTTACATTTATACAGCAACCAGTGCTATAAATATGCATTGATTACTGTATAAATGTGACTGGCAGGGAAGGGGTTAACCACTAGGGGGGCGAGGAAGGGGTTAAATGTGTAGGTGTGTTCTAACTGTAGGGGGGAGGGGGTGACCGATTGTGTCCCTATGTACAAGGGACACAGACCGGTCTCCTCTCTCCCTGACAGGGACGTGGCGCCCTGTTTACACACAGAGCTCCACGTTCCTGCTTAGTTACTGGGCAATCGCGGGTGGCTGGCGGCCGCCGGGCACGCGCACGGTGTTCCCAGTAACGCGATGGGCCCCCTAGTGACTTTAAATGAGAAGACGTCATATGACGTCTTCTCAGAACAACAGAGCACTCCGCCCGCCGTCATTTGACGGCGGGCGGGTGTTAAGTGGTTAAGCCTCATACACACAATCAGATTTTTTGCAAAGTGTAGGACTTTTGTCCGATGGGCGTTGGCCAGGAATTTGTCTTGCATACAAACGCAGATCCAAACCTGCTATGCGATCCAGTTGAAGTGCAATTCCAAAATTGGTGAATGCACAACTTTGGTGCAATTTGAACACATTCAAAAGGGAGAGGGTAGTGGTGTTCCAAAGGTGAATTTCACGTATTTTATTTCGCTATTATCCATGAAAGGGTATCAATACCATGACATGAGAACTCTTGAGTCAAAAGTGTCTGACGTGTAGTATATGGCCCAGGGCTTCCATATGCTATCAAACTTTTCCAACCCATTTTTGTCTAGCGCTTCCAGTTTAGCATGTACGAATGAAAGATTCATTCTCTTTACGGCTTCCGACAACAGTAATGCAGGTGATTTCCATGCACTGGCTATTACCTGTTTTGCGGCTATCATAAATAAAATAAATAACTTATGTTGATTCCGAGAAAGGGTTTCTGGTTTAACCACTTCCTTACTGGGCATGTAAACCCCCTTCCTGACCAGGTGAAATTTCAGCTTGCGGCACTGCGTCGATTTAATTGACAATTGCGCGGTCGTGCGATATGGCTCCCAAACAAAATTAGCGTCCTTTTTTCCCCACAAGTAGAGCTTTCTTTTGGTGGTATTTGGTCACCTCTGCGGTTTTTATTTTTTGCGCTATAAACAAAAAAGGACGACAATTTTGAAAAAAAATACAATATTTTTTACTTGTTGCTATAAAAAATAGCCCAATTAAAAAAAAAAAAATTCAGTTTAGGCCGATACGTATTCTTCTACATATTTTTGGTAAAAAAATAAATAAAAAAAATCGCAATAAGCGACTGGTTTGCGCAAAAGTTATAGCGCCTACAAAATAAGGGACAGAATTATTATTTTTTATTATTTATTTTTTTACTAATAATGGCGGCGATCTGCGATTTTTATTGCGACTGCGACATCATGGCGGACACATCGGACACTTTTGACACATTTTTGGCACCATTCACATTTATACTGCAATCAGTGCTATAAATATGCACTAATTACTGTATAAATGTGACTGGCAGGGAAGGGGTTAACACTAGGGGGTGAGGAAGGGGTTAATGTGTACCCTGCATTGTGTTCTAACTGTGGGGGGAGGGGGGGTGACTGGGGGGGTGACCGATCTGTGTCCCTATGTACTAGGAACACAGATCGGTCTGCTCTCTCCCTGACAGGACGCTGTCATTGTGAGAGCCGGCAATGAGAGATGATCTCATATGTTTACATATGAGATCATCTCTCATTCGCTGCACAGATCGCATCGCAAACGGCCACTCTGATTGGCCGTTCGCGGCGATCTGTGATTGGCTGTGTCCAAGAGACACGGCCAGTACACAAGTTCCCCGCTGCGCGCTCTGGAGCGCGCGCTGGGAACAAAGAAAGGGGCTGCCGTGAAAACACGGCAGCCCGGAGATTTAGAACCACCCTGCGGCCGCATATAGTCGTACGGCCGTAGGGAAGTGGTTAATAAATGTTTGTATTGTTATTACAATGCTGATATTTTTTAATAAAAATGTATGTTGTGACCGTAGAAGTAGTGATTGAATTTTAGATTATTGGTAGGTATCTGCATCCCTGTCTAAGCTCCACCTAACTGCCATTCCGATGGAAAAAGAGAGCCCTATAGTCGAGAGCACTGCTATTGGACAGGGTGTATGCAGGTGGGTGGAGCTTAGCTCAAAAGTCATAGAAGTCGGGCTCTCAGTTACACAGTGAAATTAAATGAAATGCACAAACAGGGAAAGTTTTAAATAAATGAAATTATGCAACGTTTACTTACCTAGCTTGTTTGATGCATTGCAGGAGGAAGCCCAGCGAGATAAAACCAATGTAATAAAGGGGACCAACTCGCCGGGTATGGCAAAGATGTGTTATCAGAGTGGTGATCAGTGTTCTGTAACATGACTAAGAAATGTTTCTTGTGTTACGTTCTAGTGTTTAAGGAGAAGTTTAAGCTCAATATTAATCGCAATCACAGAGGGTTGAAGAGGGCGATACAGGCAAAAGGAATCAAGTTTGAAATCATCCAGAAAGGGTAAAATTTGGATTAGCGCATTTGAAGCCGTGTCGTGGATCTCATTCGATATTAATACATTTTTATTATTGTTGTAGGGGGCTCTTTAAGTCCGATCGTATCTTGGGCTCAGCGCATCTAAAACTGGAAACTCTGGAGAGCAACTGTGAGATCCGAGATATTCTGGAGGTAAAGAGATGTTCATCCAGTGGTATCCCTGCTCCTCTGCTCTCCTGTCTTTGCCATAGTGTCACTTCATCCGATACCTCAACAATCTAACAAGAGGAGGTCACCCAATAGACTTTGTGGAAACAGGGGAACGTGTTGGAGTGGAGGAAAATGAAGCATGTAGAGCGGAGAAGTCACTCTGCTTTCTCCATGTACACTGCCCTTTCATCCTCCTATGCACCTTCTTCTTCCCCTGCTCTTATGACCTCTGTTTTATCTGCTCTACTTTCCTCCTGTGCCCCTTATTTTTATTTACTTCTCTCCATCTCCTGTGTTTTTTGTTTTACATCCTGTCTTCATCCTCCTATGCTCCATATGCTTTGTTCTCCTTCTGTACGCCCTTATCTCTGCTTTCCTTACTGTACATTCTGCTGTTATGGTGTATGCTTTCCTGTACATCCTGTTCAAATAATCTCTGCTTTTATTGTGTGTGCTGTCCTTCTATATACCTTACCGTCATCCTATCTGCCCTGTTCTCCACCTTTCTTGTGTTCCTCCACACCCTGCTCTCATTCTCTGTGCTCCACTGAGCTCAGTTCTGCTTCTGTACACCTTGCTGACCTTTCTTCTTTTGTCTCCATCAGCCATACATTTACTATCTTCTATCCTCTGCTCTACCTTTTTTTTTCCCACTCTTTATTCTTTCTCCCCTTATTTGCCGTATATACTCGAGTATAAGCCGACCCGAATAATAAGCCGAGGCACCTAATTTTACTACAAAAAACTGAGAAACCGTATTGACTCGAGTATAAGCCTAGGGTGTCCATCTGCATGCCTGACTGTGCCTCGCTTTGCCTAGACTGTGCCTCGCTTTGCCTGGACTGTGCCTCGCTTTGCCTGGACTGTGCCTCGCTTTGCCTGGACTGTGCCTCGCTTTGCCTGGACTGTGCCTCGCTTTGCCTGGACTGTGCCTCGCTTTGCCTGGACTGTGCCTCGCTTTGCCTGGACTGTGCCTCGCTTTGCCTGGACTGTGCCTCGCTTTGCCTGGACTGTGCCTCGCTTTGCCTGGACTGTGCCTCGCTTTGCCTGGACTGTGCCTCGCTTTGCCTGGACTGTGCCTCGCTTTGCCTGGACTGTGCCTCGCTTTGCCTGGACTGTGCCTCGCTTTGCCTGGACTGTGCCTCGCTTTGCCTGGACTGTGCCTCGCTTTGCCTGGACTGTGCCTCGCTTTGCCTGGACTGTGCCTCGCTTTGCCTGGACTGTGCCTCGCTTTGCCTGGACTGTGCCTCGCTTTGCCTGGACTGTGCCTCGCTTTGCCTGGACTGTGCCTCGCTTTGCCTGGACTGTGCCTCGCTTTGCCTGGACTGTGCCTCGCTTTGCCTGGACTGTGCCTCGCTTTGCCTGGACTGTGCCTCGCTTTGCCTGGACTGTGCCTCGCTTTGCCTGGACTGTGCCTCGCGTGCCTGGACTGTGCCTCGCCGTGCCTGGACTGTGCCTCGCCGTGCCTGGACTGTGCCTCGCCGTGCCTGGACTGTGCCTCGCCGTGCCTGGACTGTGCCTCGCCGTGCCTGGACTGTGCCTCGCCGTGCCTGGACTGTGCCTCGCCGTGCCTGGACTGTGCCTCGCCGTGCCTGGACTGTGCCTCGCCGTGCCTGGACTGTGCCTCGCCGTGCCTGGACTGTGCCTCGCCGTGCCTGGACTGTGCCTCGCCGTGCCTGGACTGTGCCTCACCGTGCCTGGACTGTGCCTCGCCGTGCCTGGACTGTGCCTCGCCGTGCCTGGACTGTGCCTCGCCGTGCCTGGACTGTGCCTCGCCGTGCCTGGACTGTGCCTCGCCGTGCCTGGACTGTGCCTCGCTTTGCCTGGACTGTGCCTCGCTTTGCCTGGACTGTGCCTCGCTTTGCCTGGACTGTGCCTCGCTTTGCCTGGACTGTGCCTCGCTTTGCCTGGACTGTGCCTCGCTTTGCCTGGACTGTGCCTCGCTTTGCCTGGACTGTGCCTCGCTTTGCCTGGACTGTGCCTCGCTTTGCCTGGACTGTGCCTCGCCGTGCCTGGACTGTGCCTCGCCGTGCCTGGACTGTGCCTCGCCGTGCCTGGACTGTGCCTCGCCGTGCCTGGACTGTGCCTCGCCGTGCCTGGACTGTGCCCCTCGCCGTGCCTAGACTGTGCGCCTCGCCGTGCCTAGACTGTGCGCCTCGCCGTGCCTAGACTGTGCGCCTCGCCGTGCCTAGACTGTGCGCCTCGCCGTGCCTAGACTGTGCGCCTCGCCGTGCCTAGACTGTGCGCCTCGCCGTGCCTAGACTGTGCGCCTCGCCGTGCCTAGACTGTGCGCCTCGCCGTGCCTAGACTGTGCGCCTCGCCGTGCCTAGACTGTGCGCCTCGCCGTGCCTAGACTGTGCGCCTCGCCGTGCCTAGACTGTGCGCCTCGCCGTGCCTAGACTGTGCGCCTCGCCGTGCCTAGACTGTGCGCCTCGCCGTGCCTAGACTGTGCGCCTCGCCGTGCCTAGACTGTGCGCCTCGCCGTGCCTAGACTGTGCGCCTCGCCGTGCCTAGACTGTGCGCCTCGCCGTGCCTAGACTGTGCGCCTCGCCGTGCCTAGACTGTGCGCCTCGCCGTGCCTAGACTGTGCGCCTCGCCGTGCCTAGACTGTGCGCCTCGCCGTGCCTAGACTGTGCGCCTCGCCGTGCCTAGACTGTGCGCCTCGCCGTGCCTAGACTGTGCGCCTCGCCGTGCCTAGACTGTGCGCCTCGCCGTGCCTAGACTGTGCGCCTCGCCGTGCCTAGACTGTGCGCCTCGCCGTGCCTAGACTGTGCGCCTCGCCGTGCCTAGACTGTGCGCCTCGCCGTGCCTAGACTGTGCGCCTCGCCGTGCCTAGACTGTGCGCCTCGCCGTGCCTAGACTGTGCGCCTCGCCGTGCCTAGACTGTGCGCCTCGCCGTGCCTAGACTGTGCGCCTCGCCGTGCCTAGACTGTGCGCCTCGCCGTGCCTAGACTGTGCGCCTCGCCGTGCCTAGACTGTGCGCCTCGCCGTGCCTAGACTGTGCGCCTCGCCGTGCCTAGACTGTGCGCCTCGCCGTGCCTAGACTGTGCGCCTCGCCGTGCCTAGACTGTGCGCCTCGCCGTGCCTAGACTGAAATTTAACATGGGAGTCCAGGGGACCTACGACCGACTGGTACCGGGTCCCCAAAATCACCTGAGAAATTACCGTTTAACATGGGAGTCTATGGAAGGATTTGAAAAATCTGTGCTCCCTGGCCGTAGGTCCCCCGGACAACAAACTTTGCACACTTGTAGAGAAAGAGTGGGCTACATGTGTGCCAAGTCCAGGGGACCTACGGCTGGCCAGTACCGGGTCCCCAAAACCTGGGAGATCGGGCGCAAAAAGGTGATTTGAATATAAGCCAAGGGGGGTATTTTTAGCACAAAAAAAATTGCTAAATTACTCGGCTTATACTCAAGTATATACGGTATATGGTCTGCTAGATCATTGTCACGGCTTGGCAGCATTATTTTTATGTTTGTCTCTTTTTTTTTTTTTTTGCATTGTTTTCCTAGGTGATGGATGGACGCAAACCTACTGGGGGAAAACTGGAAGTGTTAGCGCAAATTCGTGAACCCCTCACTTCTCAACAACTCAGCAGCACCACCGAGAAATGGCTAGTTGTAGAGCCCATCGCTCTTCCTCCAGTAATAATCTTTTTAAAGTATTTTAATATCGCATGACAATTTTAACATGCATGATTTTCTTAAATTCCCCACAAATACTAACCATGATCATGAAAATAAGGAGCAATACCAATACGGAAAAAGTTCGAGAGCTGACGTCTTCATTGTTATATCCAGTTGTTAGTGAGTTGCCCATAGTAGGAATGGTAGAGCACTTGTCATTGTCAAAATGATGATCTAATTGTTGAACATCTTTTATATCAGGGGTCTCCAAACTATGGTCCTCCAGCTGTTCAGGAACTACAATTCCCATCATGCCTGTGAATGTCTGAGTTGTACAATGCCTCATGGGATAGGCTGTATTTTGGAGATCCCTGTTTTATAGTATGCTATCCATGAATGCGCACGTCTTTACACGGCCCTAGAAATATTTGCCCTCTATCTGAAGGATCGGGACCCGCTGCTGATTTTTTTTTTTTTTTTTTTTTTGTGTGCCTCACCTGGTGAAGTAAAGCCGCATTTGTACAGTTCACTCTCTCCTTGCCTTCAGTCTCACACAGAACATTTCTAAAGTGCTGATTTACTTCTCCTGGGGTAGCTTTTGAATAGCCTGGGCATCAGAAATGGGGGATTGTTCTGGCTGTTTTTGGCCACTAACGTCATTAACAAAATCAATTCAAAACAAATCTGCAATATTAAAAGGTAAACTGGAAGGTCATGAGATGCCCAGACACACAGTGGAAGGTTAGAGCGATATTAAATTCTTGACTTTTATTTAAAAAAAATGTTTTTATACTTGCCTGCTCTGTGCAGTGGTTTTGCATAGAGCAGCCTCTATCCTCCTAGAGTCCCTCGCCGACGCTCCTGGCCCCTTACCCCTGCCGGGTGCCCCACAGCAAGCAGCTTGTTATGGGAGGCACCCGAGCTGAGCTGTGGCTCAACCCTGCCCCCTCCGTCTCCTGATTGGCTTACTGGCCAATCAGAAATGCAAGTTCCCGGAGAGGCAAAGCTCTCCTGGACATTGCTGAATCGAGAGGGGGCTCACAGAAGGTTTTTTATTATCACGCATAGAAGCCAAAAAACCTTGTGCCTTTACACACTTTAACCACTACAGATCCGCGCTATTGACAAAAGACGTCAACAGCGCGGACCTGAGCTGCCGGGGTCACGTCTTTGGACATCAACGTTGTTGTAATTCCCCGCACGCGCCACTGGGTGGCGCGAAGCGGGAAAAAACAGTGCCGTCGCATCACCGAGGATTCGATGCGTGTACCCGGCGGCCGCGGTGTCCGCCAGGTACATGCGATCGGCGGTGACAGAGCAGGGACGTGGAGCTCTGTGTGTAAACACAGAGCTCCACGTCCTGTCAGGGAGAGGTGACAGATGCTGTTTCCCTTGTACATAGGGACACAGCATCGGTCACCTCCCCCAGTCACCCCCCTCCCCCCACACAGTTAGAACACACTCAGGATACACATTTAACCCCTTCCTCACCCCCTAGTGTTAACCCCTTCAATGCCAGTCACATTTATACAGTAATTAGTACATATTTATAGCACTGGTCGCTGTATAAATGTGAATGGTCCCAAAAGTGTCCGATGTGTCCGCCGTAATGTCGCAGTCCCAATAAAAATCGCAGATCGCCGCCATTACTAGTAAAAAAAAAAATCATAATTCTGTCCCCTATTTTGTAGGCGCTATAACATTTGTGCAAAGCAGTCGCTTATTGCGATTTTTTTTCATTTTTTTTGTTTTACAAAAATACGTAGAAGAATACGTATCGGCCTTAACTGAGAGAAATTTTTTTTTTTTTTTTTAAAAATGGGATATTTATTATAGCAACAAGTAAAAAATATATATATATTTTTAAATTGTCGCTCTTTTTTTGTTTATAACGCAAAAAATAAAAACCGCACGGCGATCAAATACCACCAAAATAAAGCTCTATTTGTGGGGGAAAAAAGGACGCCAATTTTGTTTGGGAGCCACGTCGCACGTCCGCGCAAATGTCAGTTAAAGCGACGCAGTGCCGGAAGCTGAAATTTCACCTGGGCACGAAGGGGGTTTATGTGCCCAGTAAGCAAGTGGTTAACAATAATGGGTGGAAGGAGAAAGCGTGTAGGAAAGCTGTTTCTATGAGGCCAGATGTATTTATGCTTGGCTTGCTTTACAACCATGAGATGAACTGGGGGAAATCTTATTGTCACCAGGAGAGGAAATAATACAGCAATATATATTTATTTTTTTAGAAAAGTACAGTTGTTGAAAGACCACAATACTGTCGGTATCATGTTGTGGTCTGTGATAAATGTTCCCTAATTTCTTGTCTGAACATAAACAGGAAGTGAGGGCAAAAATCTGCAATGACCAGTTGATGGAGCATATTACTCTTACCCACTGTAGTTGCATCTTCACTGAATGAAAAATAAATAACACTCCTAAATATTCCTTCACCAGTTTTAAGTATATCTTCAGTTTTTCCCTTCCTTTTATACATTTTCCTGCAGCCTTAAGGCTGGTCTTCTGATGGCATGGGTCATTTCTTTTTTTGCTCCACTGATGGCAGGAGTTGGTTCTTATTTTTGCACAATTCTGTGTTTTCGAGTTGTCAAGGAGTGTTGTGAGCCCAGGCCGAACTAGTAGTGAACCCCCAGGGGTCCATGATGGCCTAGGCAAGGGATCGGCAACCGCACCCTGCCGCTAAATGTCTGGGGGGGGCGCACTAACCGGGGCTATAACCGCGAGTGGGCCCACAAAAAGCCTCTGGTTTGATGATGTTATTGACAATTAGTAACCCAGAGTTCCAAGGCCTGGGGTTGGCCAGGAACTCAAGGCTATACAGGTGCATACATAAGAGTTCCCGCCTCCTGGACTTGCTTCTATGATGCACGTCACACTGGTCCAATGCCGGGATGTGTAAACTGGCGGGTCTCCTCTCCCCATGCACTGGCAAGGCTTCGCTGATGGGCGCTGACGAGGTTGCATTGATGGGCACTGATGAGGCTGCTTTAATGGGCACTGATGAGGCTTCATTGATGGGCACTGGTGAGGCTTCATTGATGGGCACTGGTGAGGCTGTGCTGGTGGGCGCTGATCGGCCAGCTTAAGTGAGTCCTCACTCCAGACTTGGTGTGCTGTCACTGAGGCCCTCTGCACAGCACTGAAAGCCCAGCCAGGCAGCAACCAGCAAGTGGGCCCAAACCCCCACACCCCACATGATGCTGAGCTTGGGCTGGACTTACTTTAAAATGTGGAAGGGTTATGAAATTTACCTTCGGGCTGAAGCCCCTGGTTATTTTCCCACCTAGCAACACCCCTGCCCATCAGTGCTTGTAATGAATTCACGTGCACCCGGCTCGCAGACATTTTAAGTAAGAGCGAAGCAGGAAGCCGAATGAGAACACGGGAGAGACTCACAGCAGCGCTGATAAGACACTGGGAGCTTCGGAGGTAACTTTCCAGATGATTGGTTAATGGGTGGTCCTAGCAACCAATCACCAGCTTATTAATTTAAACAATTAACTCCGGAAGCTCCCGCTATCTTAAAATGCAAAACGACAGAGGAGACTATTGGCTTAAAGTACACATATCGGTCATCTTCTTTTGCTCCTTTTCTAAATTGCAACTTTCTTTTCAGGCGACTGTTCCAAAACCCAAACAGCCAACACCTATTAAGTCCGGAGGCAGTAACTCCGTATCCAAGTAAGATGATTATTATTTTATTATACAGGGTTTTTATAGCACCAACAGTTTGCACAAAACATTACAAACTAGAGGGAGACCGGGGACCCTGCTCATTCTAGCCTAGAATCTAAAGGGAAGCATCAAGTGACACAAAAGGTAATAACTCTGGGGGTGGGGGGGGGGGGGGGGGGGGGGGGGGGGGGGGGGGGGGGCGGGTGAGCTGATTGAGAAAGTAAAAGTACAGTTTATGAGTTAGAGGCTGGTTAGGCCTCTCTGAAGAGATGAGCTTTCAGGGATTGCCTAAAGGTGGATGGAGTATGAGATAGACAAATTGGGGTAGGGAGTTTGAGGATTTGGTAGGCTCCGGAGAAGTCCTGGAGGCGAGTATGGGATGAAGCCAGAGAACAGGAGGTCTTGAGTTGTGGATGGCTTTGTAGGTTGTTGTTGTTCATATTTAGAATTTTATTAATTGGGTGAGATCTCAAAAAAAATGTTCTAGACAAATGTGTACAGCTTGTTAATTGTTAACCGTCGGACAAGTGTACAGTAATTTTCAATATTGGCTGTGCCTGCTTATGAATTCTCAGCATGTTATAGCTGAGCTGTTCTGAGCCATGATAAAAAGAAAAATACGTGGCTCACCGTGATGGGCACTTTGTAGAGTGTCAGCGGGTTGCCGAGTGCTGGGGGCGCACTCTGTATTCCACACTTGGTACTGAAATGAATCTAATATAATAAAGCAGAGCATTCTCTGCATGGCATTAGAAGTATAATTCTGGCTCCAGGAAAGAGATGCCAGGAGCATGTGATGTATTAGGGGGGGTTAGCTTGGCTGTCATACAGACTATCAATGTAGGGGGGGGTTAACATTCTATTGACCATAAATACAGAGGGGGGGTTTAACAGCAATGCCACTGACCACCAATGTAATGTTTAATACTGTTGTCATTGATACCAAGCTGAGGGTTCTGATTGTGGTCAATGATACAAAACCAGAGGGTTATTATTGCGTTTGCTGACACCAGTGCTGGAAGTTGTTTTTGCAGTCACTGATACCAATGGTGGGTGTTGTTGTTGTGCTATCTGACACCAATGCAGGGGGCTTATTGCGTTCACTGGCAGCAATGCTGGGGGTTATTATTGCACACAATACTGGGAGTTCGCACACTATTCCTTCCACTGACACCAAGGTTAGGGAGCGTATTTTACTCCCGCTTTCTTGTTCGGTATACAAATCCAGTGAGACTTTTGGGGGTTGAGGGGCATTAGTCTATTAATTTTATATGGGCTGCCTAAAGCCCTGTACACATGATTGGTTTGTCTGATGAAAACAGACCAATGGACTGTTTTCATCAGACAAACCGATCGTGTGTGGGCCCCATCGGTTTGTTTTCCATCTGTGGAAAAAAAAAATTCTATGGGTAAAAAAAATGATCGTCTGTGTGGAAGTCCATCTGTTCAAAAATCCACGCATGCTCAGAATCAAGTTGACGCATGCTCGGAAGCATTGAACTTCATTTTTCTCAGCTCGTCTTAGTGTTTTCCGTCACCGCGTTGGACACAGTCGGATTTTTGACTGATGGTGTGTAGGCAAGACTGATGAAAGTCAGCTTCATCGGATATCCACTGAAAAAATCCATCGGGTTAGATTCCATCAGATATCTGATCGTTTGTACAGGGCTTCTCTTGATGCAGTGTACCTCAGTACACAAAAACAAGCTGTTTTTTTTTTTGTGCAGCCCTTTTAAAGTGATTGTAAAGTTTCGCTTTGTGAAGTGCAGCCCGGATCCTCCTCTTCTCGGGTTCCTTGGCTGGAGCTCCTGGATCCTCCTTCCCTGTTGAGTGCCCCCCACAGCAAACAGCTTGCTATGGGGGACCCTGAGCCGGGTCACAGATCTGTGTGTCCCTTCAGAGAAGGATCTAGGGTTTGGCCCCACCCCCTCTCTCCTCTCTGGCTGAGTTTGATTGAGAGCAGCGGTAGCCATTGGCACCAGTGCTGTGTCTCAGCCAATGAGGAGGGAGAGTCCTGGTTGGCCAAGGCCTTTCGTGGACATCGCTGGATCGAGAGGGGGTTCAGGTAAGTGTTAGGGGGGCATACGAGCACATTATGAATTACTTACCTGAGATCTAAGCCCCCTCCACCGACGCCCTCTCTCCCGGAGTGACTTCCTTGTATTGCGGCTCCGGCGCTGTGACTGGCTGGAGCCGCTGACGCTGCATAAAGTAGTTTGTTCAGGTGCAAAAAAAAAAACACTTTAGCAGTTGGTTTTGCACAAAACAGCCCAGATCCTCCACTTCTCAGTTCCCTCGCCCACACATCTGGCCCCTCCCTCCTTCCAAGTGCCCCCACAGCAGGAAGCTTGCTATGGGGGCACCTGAGCCGATCTACTGCTCTGTGTGTCCATTCAGACATGGAGCCAGGACTCGGCCCCGCCCCCTCACTCTTCTCATCGTCTCACTGACTTTGATGGCTGCAGGAGCCAGTGGAGCCTGCTGCTGTGTCTCAGCCAATCAGGAGGGAGAGAGCCGGACAGCCGAGTCTTTCGTGCAACATCGCTGGATTGTGATGGGGCACAGGTAAGTATTAGGGGGTCTGAGGCAACTACTGCACACAGAAGGGGCCAGATCCACAAAGCGACCCCGCCGGCGTGGCGTGTCCTATTTACTCTACGCCGCTGTAAGTTACAGCAGCGTATCCTTATCCACAAAGAAATGCCGCTGTAACTTACGGCGGCGTAGCGTAAATGGGCCAGCTTACGCGGGTGTAATTCAAATTAACTAGTGGGGGCGTGTTTTATTATAATTATGAATGACCTGACGCAAACGACGTGAATGTAACGTACGCAAATCCCTATTCGCGAACGGTTTACGTGAACGGCGGAAAAATCTACGCTGGCCCAACGTCCATACTTAACATTACGTACACCTCTATACAGCAGGGGTAACTTTACACCGGACCGACGCTTACGCAAACGACGTGAAAACACTGCGCCGGCCGTACGTACGTTTGTGAATCGGCGTATCTAGCTCATTTGCATATTTTGCATATTTTACGGGGGGACACAACGAAAGCGCCCCTAGCGTCCAGCATAAGTATGCAACTAAGATACGACGGTGTAATAACATTACGCCAGTCGTAGCTTAGCGTAATTCCGGCGTATCTTGTTTTGTGAATAATGCACAGAATGTATTGGGATAAAACACCTTCTGCCTTTAGGACTGGTGAGCTGCTATATATAACATTTTTGTTTTATGGTTAGATAATTTGATTATGTTTTAACATGTCAAATGTTTTGCTTCTGTTTCAGTGCTCCAACTCTGCACAGCTTGAGTGTGTTAGCTTATGAGAAAGAGAAACTGGAGAAGAAGGTAAGTGTGATGATTGTATTTCTCTTTCTAAATGGTCCTTGGCAAAAGTTAAGGAGAGAGGGCTCTGTCTAAATTCTCAGTCACTTCATTTGGAGTTTAGACAGGGCTAGAAACATAGTGCCATCACATAAAAGGGAGCATCTGCTCTTTCATATACAAAAGTACCAGGTGTAAAATAGAGACAGCTGTGTAGGAGGCTTAAAACTGGGTAAGGAACAGCCAAACTCTGCTACTAAGGTGATGCAATATAAAGGAATATCATGTTTTGTATCTCTCGTTTTGCCATATTTTGATGGGACGAAGGTACCACAAATAATTTGTTCTTATATTCACGGCACTTCTTTTTTTTTTGTATCACTTTTTTATTGAAAACAAAAGATGGCTTACAACATACAGGATCACATGATACAGCGTAAGGAGGTAAGGCACACATCTACCTGCGGTACAGGTAATGAACAATGTAGACCGTCTATCACGCTCCTAGACACTTATTAATCACTTCAGGCCCGCGCTACCGTCGGATGACGGCAACAGCGCGGGCCTGAATATCCAACATGCCGTCATTTGACGGCATGTCATTCAGGCGTTCCCAGCGCGCGCTGCGGGGAAGCCCTGTGTTGTCCGTGTCCCTTGGACACGGCCAATCACAGATCGCGGCGAACGGCCAATCAGAGTGGCCGTTTGCGATGCGATCTGTGGGCAAATGAGAGATGATCTCTCATTGCCGTGTTACACAGAGACAGCGTCCTGTCTCTGGAGAGGAGGAGCCCGATCTGTGTTCCTTCCTACATAGGGACACAGATCAGTCACCCCCCCTCCCCCCACAGTTAGAACACACCTAGCATACACATTTAACCCCTTCCTCACCCCCTAGTGTTAACCCCTTCAATGCCAGTCACATTTATACTGTAATTAGTGCATATTTATAGCACTGATCGCAGTATAAATGTGAATGGCGCCAAAAATGTGTCAAAAGTGTCCGATGTGTCCGCCATAAACGTCGCAGTCCAATAGTCAGTAGCAATAAAAATCGCAGATCGCCGCCATTTCTAGTAAAAAAAATAATAATAAAAAATAATAATTCCCCCCCCCCCTTTTTTGTAAGCGCTATAACTTTTGCGCAAACCAGTCGCTTATTGCGATTTTTTTTTTTTACCAAAAATATGTAGAAGAATACGTATCGCCCTAAACTGAGAAAAAAAAATGTGTTGTTTTTTTTTAATTGGGATATTTATTATAGCAACAAGTAAAAAATATTGTATTTTTCACTAAAATTGTCGCTCTTTTTTGTTTATAGCGCAAAAAATAAAAATCGCACAGGCGATCAAATACCACCAAAAGAAAGCTCTACTTGTGGGGAAAAAAGGACGTAAATTTTGTTTGGGAGCCACGTCGCACGACCGCGCAATTGTCAGTTAAAGCGACGCAGTGCCGCAAGCTGAATTTTTACCTGGGCAGGAGGGGGGTGTAAGTGCCCAGTATGCAAGTGGTTAAACACAGAACTGAGGTCGAGGAAGCTATATCATAGTGACATAACAGTACACTGCAAAACGTTAAGCATGAGTGGAGTTACAAGGATACTCCCAATAGGAGGGAGATAGAAAGAAGAAACGGAAAAAAGAAATTGAAAGGTAGAGAGGGAAGAAGAGGAGAGGGTCATCGAGTTGGCTCATGTACCTGGTCACAGCGGATCCTCACGAAGGCGCCACGGCTCCCAAACAGTGTCGTGAGCCTCCAATCTGTCCTGTATCCGGGCAGTCATTCTCTCCATCAGCTCCACATCTTTGATCCTAGCGTGTAGGGCCTCTGGGGTAGGGGGGGAACCACTTTTCCAATTTAGGGCTACAAGACAGCGGGCAGCCGTGAGAATATGGCGTGTCAACTTTTTGTAAGGCGTGGCGATTCTCAGGGGGGGATAAGCCCAACAGGAAGAATTTGGGGGACATGGGAACCTGTGTATCTAAAAGGCGGCCCAACAAACACCGTACCATGTTCCAGTAGGGGGCGATCATTGGGCAACTCCAATAAATGTGAAAGAGGGAGCCCCTGTATGTCAGGGGTCATGTACCAAAACAGGAGGATTTTATATGCATTTTCTTTGTACAGGGTACAAAAGGGAACTCTTAGCTGCCTGGGACCAATGTTTTTTTATCTGCAGAAAGATGAGCTTTGATTATTTTATTGTTTACAAAAAGTGAATTTATTCTTGAACTAAATTAGAGCTGACCACAAATTCCCTGGATAAGCAGCCCTGGGCTCATTGCTCCCACCACCCCTCCATTGATGCAGAAAGCAGCATTCCTATTTATCAATCTTTGCCCTCGTGGCTGACATCCTAGGACCTAGGCCTATGGGTACTTTATACATTTTTTTTTACTTCTTCTTTCAGATTCAAGGCTACAGGCAGCAGCAGCGGCCTCCCCCTGAAGACTTGGTGGCTCTCCTTAATGATGTCGGTCAGAGGGGTCAGCAGCAGATACAGCAGCTGCGTAAGGGAGGACCTCCACTTCAAGCTGGTGAGGGGCCTAAATTCTTAGCTTAGCTGAGGATCAGGAGCTCTGCCTCCCCTTACGTTTACTTGCTGCATACTCTTTGCAAGTCATTGACTCTGAGTAATAAAGCTATTGGATCAGAATGACAGGCGGTTATCATTTTCAGGAGAAACTTGGCATGGTCAACATTGGTGACAGATGGGGTACTATGCAGTGCAGCCTCTATGAATGGTATGGAGGGCAGTGTACCGGTGCTTTCGTTGGGTCAGCTCTTTCAGGAAGGAAGGATATCATTTGTTGTATTTTGTTTATGGATGTAGTTCAAGCAGCAGCTGTAGGTAGGAAATCGGTACCCCCCCCCCCCCCCAAAAGTAGAACCACAGCTGGTGGTATGCATTCTCTGTATAGGTTTTAGGGTGCCTGTTTCCGGCATCAACAGCCACTTCCCATCTTGACAGTGTGTGTCTCTTCATTGGTCATCCAGGTGCCTGTATCTCATTGCGGGATGCCACAGGGACATTGCAAATATCAAGAAAACAAAAAATGTGGTAGGAAGGGAAATTTGAATAAAGTTAGCCTAGGTTTTTATTGGTCACATATCTATACCCTTACCTATATCCAGTGAAGTAACTATCCTCAGGTGATACAGTGATGAAGCAAATCCTCCTACAAAAGTTGTACCTCTTTATCTGTAGCTTTCTTTCCACTACATCCCTTCAAAGTACAGAATTTACACAGGATCTCTCAGCTCTGAAAAGCAGGAGGCAGAGGGATCAAGTTACATCAGTGTGGAAAGCTCTGAGAGCTGATTGGAGGGAAGGGACACACACCCCCTTTACACAGGACCAAAGCTGAGTCTGTCAATCAGCTGGAGGTCCCTCCCCCATCACCATTTTCCTCTTGGTGTCAGAAAACTCATCATAAATGACTCATGCGAGGGAGCTGTGGTGGCTCAACGTGATTGGCACTGCGCTGACAAGCCGTTCACCTCTGCAGCCAAGGGTTCGGATCCCGGTCTCGGCTACATGTGAATTGAGTTTGGTGGTCTCAGCCCGGCTCCCGGTGGGTGTGCTATGCAAGGTACGCCTGTGCTTAGTACGCCCACCCCCCCACAAAAACCACCACACTTGCACGCACACAAAATTGGTTTAACACGCACGCACTTTGGCCATGCGGTCTCCTAAAATAAAGAGAGGCGAAGGACCTACGGGGCTGGCTGGGTGGGCTAGACCCCCTCACTCCCTCATAGGGGGAGTCCCTCTGCCCCATTGGGGTCCAGTTGGGCCCCAGACGGGCTCCCAAATGGAGCAGGTAGGGCGGAGTGAGTGGGAGGCCCCCCCTCACACCCGCCATTGCCACCGGGGGCATGGAGAAGGATGGCGATTGCCTCCGGGGGGAGGGTCTGCCTACTCCCAACTCCTGCAGTCCGGCTCCTCTCTCTCTCGAGTTCACGCACAAAATACACTTAAAAAAAAAAAATATATATATATATATATATATAAATGACTCATGCTTATAGCAGAGAAATGAGGTAGCAGATATAATTGACACTAAGGCCCCTTTCATACTTCTACGACTTGTCCCACGATTTGTGATGGAAAAGTAGCATGACAAGTCGTTTCCCATGACTTCCAATGACAATCTTTTATATTAGCAGGGCCGATCCTAGGCAGGGTGCATTGCACCCAGGTGCCTGCAGAGGTGGGGGCGCCGAACATCTAACAGACTCTCTAACAGAAGCCCTCTCTGTGTCCATCACAGAGGCGCCCCCCTTCCAGGTCCCATTAAAGTACTCTGCTTCTCTTCCTGTATTTTGTTTATTGTTAAGAGATCATATAAGGATCCCAGGGTAATGAAGACTTTGTGGGGGAGCATTTCTGTGGTTGAGTCATTGCCATAAAATACATTTGTAAAGGGGAGGAGTTGGTAAAATGACGACCTCCATGTTGGGGCACCAGAAATATTTCTGCACCCAGGCGCCTGTGACCCTAGGATCGGCTCTGCATATTGGTACAAATGCACTACTCTGGACCGATTTTTGAATGCACTTACACAGGCATTCCCTGAAATCGCGGCCGCGAATCGCGGTAAAATCGCAAAAAAACCTTAAGTCGCAGTAGTGTGAAAGGGGCCTTAGTGTGAGATAAGTACAGGACAAACTATAGAGCAGGGGTCCCAAAGTGGCAACCCTCCAGCTGTTGCGAAACTACAAGTCCTATGAGGCATTGCAAGGCTAACAGTTACAAGCATGACACCCACAGGCATGATGAGACTTTTAGTTTCACAACAGCTGGAGGGTCACCAGTTGGAGACCCCTGCCAAAGAGGGATGTGCTTTGTTCATATTTTATGTCTGAGGTTTACAGACACTTTAAAAGAGAAGTAGGTGATTTAAAAAAATAAAATAAACATTTATGCTCACCTAGGTGGATGCAGCATTCCCTGCCGCTTCTAAAACTGAGAACTGAGTGATCAAAGACCTATGATTGCTCAGTTCTTGATCTTTAGTGAGCAGAGAGCGGGTGACTGTCAGCTACCAGTTCTCTATGCTCTGCCCCTCCAGAATGCCAGGCTGCGATAGGGGCAGAAGTGGTTGGCTTAGTCTCCCAGCGGCACGCTGAGAGGCGGGGGGCAGCAGCTGGTCAGGCATCTGGGTGGATCCCAACATTAAAGTCGGGATCCCTCCAGTGTCTGGACTGGCTGAGTGACATCGGCTGAATATGTGTCACAGGAGTGCAGAACAAAGGGCACTTCTTAGACCCACAGGAGAAGCAGGGCCATACTTCTCCTTTAAGATTGCAACACATTCTTTTCATCATGTAAAACCTTAACCTAAAAAGATCTCTGCTGAACTTGGGAACACTACCCCTTATATTATGATGGGGAGAGGGGGAGGCGATCTGTAGTCCACAAGGTGGGGCTGACAGCACTCACTGGGGTGAGGTTTCCGTGCTGCAAAGGCAGCTTTGTCGGCTTACTACGGGAAATAAGGAATTCACTGGACTTGGAGCAGATCAGCTGGTATTTTTTCTGTACTTGAAGCATTTTTAAGAGGCAAAACAAGAGGATCTGTGCATGTATTCCCTTTTATTTATTTTGCCCAAACACTTGAACCCTCTTCTTCTACCTTTCAGAATACATTCGGCAGCTGGAACGGTACCTGCAGTTTTATTCTGACTCTGCCCGGCGTCTTGGTCTAGAAGGAAACCGGGTGAGCAAATGGGATGGGGCTACAATTTATGATTTGATTACAGCATTTCATCGATCTGGAGTTTGAGGGATTTATTTTTTATTTTTTTGGAGTTTGGGGATTTTACTAACCCTTTTTTCTAGTCTGTTCTCTGCCCAATGCAGATCAATAATGTGTCTACATTTCTACAGTTTAGATACTTGTTATGTCTTTTTAAAGTGTTCTCCTCTTCTTAGGCCCCTTTCACACCTGCGGATCGTATGTCTGCTTTTTCATCCATCCGTTTGCGGATGTAAAAGGGACATACATTGATCCCTATGAGATAGCGGGTGTCAGCGGATGAACATCCGCTGACACCCGATCTCGTCCACCTCCGCAATGATCCGATTCTGCAGATGGAAGAAAACCCTATTTTTTCCTTCTGTCATCGGATCGGATGAACACGGACATACGGCCCGTGTTCATCCAATCCCCCCCCCCCCCCCATAGGGGAGAGCGGAGAAAAGACAGGGCGGTCCCTGCACAGTGTGCGGGGACCGCCCTGTCATCCGCCGGCTTAGTGGGGATCAACAGAGTGATCCCCGCTGAGCATACGGAGGCGGATATTTACTGATCCGTCCCGTGTGAAAGGGGCCTTTAAAGTGATTGTAAAGTCCCGTTGAAAAAAATAAAAAAAATAACAAACATGTTATACTTGCCTGCTCTTGACAGTTGGTTTTGCACAGAGTAGCCTGGTATCTCCTCTTCTTGGGTCCCTCTTTTGTTGCTCCTGGCCCCTCCCTCCCTGTCAAGTTCCCCCACAGCAAGCCATTCAGACATGGAGACGCCATTGTGTGTCTATTCAGACATTCTCTCTCCTGATAGCAAACTGACTTTGATTGACAGCAGCGGGAGCCAGTGGCTCCGATGCTGTGTGTCTCCCAATCAGGAGGGAGAGTCTCGGATGGCCGAGGGACTCGTGGACATCGCTGGATAAAGATGAGGCTCAGGTAAGTATTAAGGTGGCTGGGGAGGCTGCTACACACAGAAGACTTTTTTATCTTTAAACAGAGTTCCACCCAAAAATGGAACTTCCGCTTTTCAGATTCCTCCACCATCCAGGGCACCTTTCAGGGGAAGAGGGGAGCATATACCTGTCTTAAACAGGTATTTCGTTTCCGGGCATAGATACCCGAGCCACCCACGGGTATCTATGCCACTTCCGGCGCCTTCTCTGTCCTCCCTGCTGTCTTCTGGGAGACACACTGGTCCCAGAAGACAGCAGGAACCAGTGGGATTGTGCAGCGTGAGTCGCACATGTGCAGTATGGAACCAGGAAGTGGAGCGAGCCGCAAGGCTGATTCCCTTACTGGAGATGGCGGCGGCAGCACCCGAGAGCCGAGGGAGAGATCGGCTTCAGGTGCCGATATTGCGGGCGCCCTTAACAGGTAAGTGTCCTAATATTAATATTTTATTTTAAAAACTGCTTTAATGCATAGAATTAATTAAAGCAGTTGTATACCCCGCTTTCACATTTTAGGACTATAATAAGGCTTACCTGTAGGTAAAATTAAGAGCAGTCATATCTGAGCGCGAATAGACTAACCAATTATGATTTATTTATTTTTTCCTTCTAGGAAGGAGCCAAGGAGGCGTTGTTCAAGAGGAATCTTGTAGGAAATGAGGTGTGAACAATGTATGTTTTTTCTTTTTAATCACTTGACCGGAAGATTTAGCGCTCGCCCCCCCCCCCCCCCCCCCCCTTTATGACCAGGCCATTTTTTCCGATACGCCTTCCCCCACAAATAGACCTTTCTTTTGGTGGTATTTGGTCACCTCTGTTTATTTTTTTTTCGCTATTAACAAAAAAAAAAAAGGCAGACCATTTAAAATGAAAAAAGAAAACCATACTGTTTACTTTCTGCTATAAAACCTATCCAATAAAAAAATGAAAAATATCGAATTTCTTCATCAATTTAGGCCAATATGTATTCTGGTAAAAAAAAATAAAAAGTTGCACAAACTATGGGATATATTCATGTATTTTTTTTTTCTTAAACTAGTAATTGCCGCGATCACTGACTTATAGCGGTACTGCGATATTGTGGCAGGCTAATTGGACACTGACACTTCTGAAGTTTTTTTGAGAGCCAGTGACATTAATATAGTGATCAGTGCTAAAAAAATATGCACTGTCACTGTACTTAAGACACTGGCTGGGAAAGGGGTTAACATCAGGGGCGATCAAAGGTGCCCCTTTTAATTGCTGTGGTGCCGATTTTTGTTCTCTGCTATGGGTGATGTGTACTTTTGCGTTTAGCGCTTCGAGGCCCTATGGGTAAGACGGGCGCGATATTAAACACTTTTTAATAATAATAATAATAAAGGATTAACCTAGTGTACCTAGTCAGTGCTTTTTTACAGTGGGGGAGGTGCTTTTACTAGGGAAATGCATTGATCCATGTTCCCGCTTTGCAGCCACACAGGATGCCTGCCTTGCCTACTGACAAAACTGCAATCTACCTTGTTTAGACTGGCATTCTGCCTTTGTACCAAATAATGTGTGTGTACCGGTTGACATGGAGTCTGCCGTAACTGCAGATCAGCTTCCGCTGTGTATAATCCCAGCAGGAGCAGGCCGCCGGTGGCCACCGGTGGCACGCATGTGCACCCCCTTTCCGGAAGTGTAGGATCATATACTAGGTATGTGATCGAGCACAGTAGTGCCACCTTGCCCCCGTATGTTTAAGTTATGCGGTCGGCAATGGTTAAAAGTATTTTCATTCATTTCCATATATCAAAACAACCAGACAGGGTACAGTAAAACAGATTGTCAGTAATAAAAGGAAAACAATACTTTACATAAGTACCTGGACATCATACACAGAACCAACAAATGGTACAACTAGAACAAAACCGCTGGCGAGTAAGGAACTGAAGCTGTTCAAGATATTACATTTAAAGCATGCAGGTAAACCAGAACTAAAAATATATAGAGTATGGCAGGATCAAATAATTTAATATTTTCTATTTTTTGCTATAATATCCCCAAAAATATATAAAAGCATTTTTTTTCCTTTGTTTAGGCCGATACGTATTCTTCTACCTATTTTTGGTAAAAAAAAAAATCGCAATAAGCGTTTATCGGTTGGTTTGCGCAATATTTATAGCGTTTACAAAATAGGGGATAGTTTTATTGCATTTTTATTTTTATTTTTTTTACTACTAATGGCGGCGATCAGCGATTTATTTATTTTTTCATGACTGCGACATTATGGTGGACACTTCGGACAATTTTGACACATTTTTGAGACCATTGTCATTTTCACAGCAAAAAATGCATTTAAAATGCATTGTCTATTGTCAAAATAACAATTGCAGTTTGGGAGTTAACCACAAGGGGGCGCTGAAGGGGTTATGTGTGACCTAATGTGTGTTTACAACTGTAGGGGGGTGTGGCTGTAGGTGTGACGTCATCGATTGTGTATTCCTATAAAAGGGATCACACGATCGATGACGCCGCCACAGTGAAAAATGGGGAAGCCGTTTTTACACACGGCTCTCCCAGTTCTTTAACTCCAGCGGCGATCGGGTCCCGCAGTCCCAGAGTGGGTGGTGGGCGCGCACTCGCGACCCACAGCTGGGTACTAGCACAGGACGTACCTATACGTGCATGTGCCCAGCCGTGCCATTCTGCCGACATTAATGTGCAGGAGGCGGTCCTTAAGTGGTTAATGAAAAAAACATATCATAGTTGCCTCCGCTGTGCAGGTAGTTTTTCAGAGTGGCCCTGTTCTGGGGTCCCACTGTGGCTCTCGCAGCTCCTCCCTGCAAGAGCTAGCCCCCTTTGGGAAGCGCTCTCCCGAGGGGGTTACCTTGCAGGCACACTCCTGTGTCATGCACTCGGTGTCCATAGCTGCCGATTTGTATGACAACAGCAGGAGCCAATGGCTGCGCTGCTATCAATCTATCCAATAAAGAGCCAATCGGGCATGGGGAGAACGATGAGGGATCGTGCCCTCAGAAATTCGGCGCTGAGGTAAGTAGTTTGGGGGGGGCGGTGACTGCAAGGTGTTTTTTCACCTTAATGCATAGGATGCATTAAGGTGAAAAAACACGACGGTTTATATAACGGAACCCCAAATGGGACAGGGGTTAAAGCCGTTTAGGATATTCCATTCCCGAACCCAACACTGCTATCGACATTCCACATTCGGCCAAACAAACGCCAATAACGAGACACACAGCTCTGTTTGAGGTTTCTCACGAATAGACCCTTTAATGAGAATTATATACATTTAGAGGAGGTAACCAGAACATAAATTAACATTAGCTAATTAACCAATTTACCCAGACGAGGTGACTCCGAGATATGACCTTTCAAGGTAGACATCCTGGCTCCTCTCACCTGCTATACAATACACTTTCTTGTAGTAGACATTCTGACTCCGACTCTGACATAATTTACATGAGCTAATTGACTACAACTGATAATTCAGACACCTGACCTTCAGGCTGTCTGCTAACTCACAATACACATTTATCCTCAATAGACCTTCACACAATACAGGGTCAACTAGCACAAGCCACCCTAGATTATTTACATCACAGTAGCAGACTTAATTACCACAGCAAGCTTTATAGTACACAACAGCCAGGTAGCTGGAGGTGATGACATCTTTCAATCTTTCAATTAACCTGTTGAGTTCAGAATCAACAACCAGTAATAGTTCAAGATATCCTGGAATACATTGTGAATTACAGACCCATGTTAAAGCAATCCAAGATATCATTTTTCAGTCATCCTATGCCCATAGGATGATTTTTAGACATTTAGTCATCTGTGAAGCTGAAACAGGAGTATCTCATACTTTTCAAGAGCTTCTGAATCCCACGGCCCATTCCGTTACAGTTTACAACCCCTTTAAAGCCGACCGTCAATAATTTTCTATCTTTTAAATCTTCTGCCCTTGTTGTTTTAACTTTGGATGGTAAAAAGCTTAGGCTAATGACATCATATACACAGTTCTCTCTCACTCTCGTGAGAGTTTGCCAGGAAGGAAGGGGGGATGAGTCATAGGAGGGCCAATGAAAGCTGCAAAGGAGGTGTGTGTCTACGTAAATCCAGGAAGTGAACAGGCAGAAGCTTCAGCTGCCCACAGTTAAAATGGATGCAGCTAGGCTCAGTGGAGGGAGATTTCTGCAGCATATTTGGCAAATACAAATTCACAGTATATATAAAATATTATGCAAAGTGGTTGGAGGGAAGCTCCAGAATGGCAAAGATGATTAAATATTAAGTGAGCAGACTGTAGTTCCTCTTTAATTGTGTGTGTGTGTGTGTGTATATATATTATATAAAAAAAGTGGTAGGAATGCCGAGTTCAGCCCTCAACGAGAAACATGCTTTAAGGGTCCCAGAGGAAAACAGCTGATGAACATATTTGAGTCGATCGTTGTACTTCAGGAAGCTTAGCGAGCTCTGCTAAACCCTCATTGAACCACAGAGGAGCATTCGGAGATTGCGTAAGGGAAGAACCTTGCATCTTTCTGTTACAATGTACGGGTTTTATTGCTAGCAGCACATCTTTGCGGTAACGTTTGCATTAACGGCAATGCACAGTACAGCAGCATAATTTCATAACTGCGCTTAATAAGTATAAAGGCTTGTACACACAACGCTGCGTTCAGATCTGTGCTGTGTACTCTCTTATATAGATCTGCACAGCGTAGTGTTGCAGACTTTGTGCCGTGTACACAAGTGCATTGTGGTCAGTGTTCCCCCATAGCATTGAGCTGCATAAACTAGGAAATTTTGCCTTGTGGTCTGATCTTTATGTGTTAACGCTTACCTGGCCCTGAATAGATCATTCACTAGATGGAACAGGTACAGAGACACATGTATGTCCGTATGGAGTTGAAAAACACTAAAGACCAGGGGCGGACTGACAACTCATAGGGCCCCCGGGCGATAGATTATGGGGCCCCCAGGCTTACAGATGGCCACCAAGCCAGGTGGCAGTGCAGAGACGGGGCAGCTAAAATCTCAGGATTTTCACATCAAAAGCATGTAGGTTTTGGACATATCAGGGACAGATATAAAAAAAAGCACAGATTTTTACATACTGTCCCTGGTTTTAATGACCCTGGCAACCCTGATGGGGCCCCCTAGTGGCATGGGGCCCTCGGGCAGTGCCTGAGTTCCTCAATGGTCAGTCCGCCCCCCTTCTATAGACAGTTTTTTACGTCAGGATCTTACTGCAAGCCTTCTACCAGCAAGGTCTACATTTCTACACCCATGTGCATGATCCCTAAATCATTGAAAATGCAGGCAGATGAAAGGCAATCTAAGAATATTTTTGTACTGCCAATGCTCTACGACAGGGGTAGGCAACCTCGACACTCCAGCTGTGCTGAAACTACAAATCCCGTCATGCCTGTGATTGTTAAGGTCTTGCAATGTCTCATGGGACTTGTAGTTTCAAAACAGCTGGAGGGCCGAGGTTTACTTTACTGGTCTAACCAGTTTAACGATATTTACATTGGGTATGTAAAGTGTTGCGCAATTTTAGGTGAAAATAATATAGAACATATACAAAGGTGCTCAAACGTGATAAAGTCCGAATTCAAATCGGCCCTATAAACATGATGGTGAAAAGAAGTAGTAGATCTTGTAACCAAAGATCAGAGATGAATTGAATCGCACTCCCTCCACCTCAGAGGCTGACCTCCAACATAAGATCTGCTCTTGCCAAAAGGCCAGGAACCCCTGAAATAGGAAGGTCAATAACGCTTTGGGGACTCCCCTTTACAAACGGAAACAACAGAGGTACCATCTCAGGGTGTGATCCACAATTGATGTCACAGACTTCCAAATACGTGATATAAGTTAATAAAAAGTGTAAAACCTTAAAAACCAACATTTTATTAAAAAAGAATGTCATTAACATAATTAGATAAACATGTGCATGTTTTAATAAACATCCATGTAGGGAAAAATGTCGTCCGCCTTCACTCCCGGGTAGCACAATGACGTAGACAAGTTGCTCCGACCTACGTGTTTCGTCACCGGATGACTTTTCCCGGAGGACTTTATACAGGGAGTGTATGAGTCAATTAATCTCTGATCTTTGGTTACAAGATCTATTCTTTTTACCATCATGTTTATGGGACTGATTTGAATTGGGACTTTATCACGTTTGAGACTATATTATTTTCACTTATGATAGCACAACACTTTACTTAATCTTCATGCGATTTCATATCTCATGGATGTAGTTGCACAGCTTTCTCAAGTTCAATAGTGTTGACTTAGGTGCAGTATTTTTTTTCATTTGTTTTATCTTGTCAATACTGATATTTACATGTTTGTGTGTACATTAAAAGTGATGGGCTGCATTCAGATTGGATTTAACTAGTTACCGACCGCCCGCTGCAGTCGTACTGCGGCAAGTTGGCTCCCCTGCACGAATCGCCGTCAGTGTATGTCTAGCATATACGTGGCGATTTGTGAGCTGATTAGGAACAACAATCTCTCTCCCCCTTCAGTCAGCACGGCCCCCATACAGTGAAAAACACCTCCCTAGGGGACACTTGACCCCTTGATCGCCCACTAGTGTTAACTACTTCCCAGCCATTGACATTTATACAGTAATCGGTGGCTATTTTTTAGCTCTGATCGCTGTATAAATGTCATTAGTCCCAAAAAAGTGTCAAAAGTGTCCAATCTGTCTGCAGTAATGTCACAGTTCCGCTAAAAATCACAGATCACCGCCATATTGCTAGTATAAAAAAAAAAAAAAATCATAAATCTATCCCATAGTTTATAGATGCTATAAATTTACCCAAACCAATCAATATACGCTTATTGTTATCTTTTTATTTTTTTACCAAACATATGTTGCCGAAAACACATTGTCCTAAACTGAGGAAGAAATTTAGTTTTTTGCTTTTTTTGGGGGGGGGGGGGGGATATTATAGCAAACAGTTAAAAATATATATATATATTTTTTTTTTTTTTAATTGTCGCTTTATTTGTTTTTAGCGCAATAAAATTAAAACTGCAGAAGTGATCAAATGCCACCAAAAGAAAGCTCTATTTGTGCGGAAAAAAGGCAGTCAATTTTGTTTGGGTACAACGTCGCACGACTGCGCAAATGTCAGTTAAAGCAACGCAGTATCGCAAAAAATGGCCAGGTCATTAGGCGTCAAATCCTTCCGGTCCTTAAGTGGTACAAAAAATAAAAGGATGTCTGAATACCTAAAAAAAAAAGTTTTTGGGACCTACATGCAGGAGCTCTAATGGGGCTGTCACTGAGTGCAGCCCGACAGGAAGACCAACTTTTGCACATGGCTTATTTAATGATTGTTTTTCCAGTCTGTTGTAGTCAGTAAATGGTAACTGTTCGCATTTAGCCTAGGTTCACACTATGGCGATGCGGGAACCAGCACGAATACAGTGCCGGTTCCCGCATCGCATCTCTCCCGCAGGCAGTTTAAACTGCAAACTTCTGTGGGTGTCAATAACACCCACAGATCGGTTTACAGATAGCAGTGTGCACTATTTTGCTGCAATTCCAATGCGAGTTCAGCCATACGACTGTGTATGCGATCGACACCCCAGTGCGAGTGCGAATCACATGCAATGTCTATGTTGGCACAAGTGTGAACCCAGGCTTACAGGCTTACAGAGATGCCTTGGTTAAATTTGTTGTCTGAAGGATAGAGGGAAGTTCAAATAACTTCTATTTATTCCAGTTTTATTTTCAACGAAGAAACCTATTTTGTCCAGGCCTTTTGTATACGATTTGTCTCCTTTATTTCTCATGAGAATCTGGTTTCTTCACACACTGTTATAAATCTTCCTACAATCATAAGGTACTGATTCTCTATTTTTATTCTTTCCTTTTCAGCTTCAGAAATTGACCAGATGAAGATAATTCCAGATGCTGAATTCATTGTTTACATGCCCTTCTCCTATAGAGAAGGAGGACTAGTGCCTTATCACTCCCATACATGTGTCACCCAACGCATAGAACTGGACACCATTGTCCCTGGCTGCCGGCAGGCTCGCTCAGGGGCAGAAAATTCTTACTATTTATATTTGTAATCCTCTGTAAAGGTGGTTGTCTGTTTTCAACAAGTTTATTGCACCCCAACGCTACACAGGATTAAAGTGTATGTCCAGGCATTTCCCAAATTTACCCCCCAAACCCCCTTATCCCTCTCTTAAAGTGGATGTAAACCTTTGCATATACCCAGTGAAGTGAAGAGCCTCAGATAATACACATGGATGAGACAAATCTCCCTACATAAGTTTTATGTATATCTGCTGTCTTCTGCTTTATATATTTTTTAGAAAGTTCAGATCATGTTAGGAGATTTTCTCTTCCTGTTTAACACTGCAATGAAGCCTGGGCATACAGCCAAGGCAGCTGATTGGAGGAAAGGCACACACCCCCCTCTCATAGGTAGAGACTTTCAGAACTGTTTGGTGAATGGTTCAGCTCTGTGCTAATCTATTTATAGCACCCTCCCCGACACAAACCTCAGGCTGCTTTTATCTCTGTTGACGGAGAATTTGTCAGACGTTTTTAGGCTGATGACAGAAGAACAGAGCAGGAGACAGCCATGGGACCTGGTGCTTTGAAGAGAGTTAAGAAAACAGATATGTTCCCAGCTCACATTTCTTGAATCAGGTTTTTTGTCCACTTTAAGGCATGCCCCAGCATTATTTATATTTCCTTGTTCCTGTAGTATTAAGCAGCTTTTTTTATTCCATGTGACCCTATGACCAGGCTTGTAATATTCTTGCAGGGACACCTATTAGGGGCTCTGTTCCTGATGATGAAGGCAGCCCCCTCCAGAACTACATCTCTCAAAAGCCCTTTCTCTATACACATTTTGTGGGAGAACTCTAGGGAACCAAGACAGCGGCATTGTTGTTTTGGGACAGAAATCATTGGGGGTTTACTAAAACTGGAGTGCAAAATCTGGTGCAGCTGTACATGGTAGCCAATCGGCTTCTAACATCAGTTTCTTCAATTAAAGGGCAACTCCACTTTCACGGGGGGAAAAAATAGCAAATTAAGAAAAAAATAATATAGCGTGTACAATTGCGACACAAGTCCTGTTGTAATTGAATGTTTAAAAATTGCCTTTCCTTTTCAATCTGCAGCCGCTGTAATTTTCTGTAAAACGCAATTCAATATGGCTACCTGGAGGCATTCTGTATACAGAACGACACGCCCCCCCCCCCCCCCTCACATACACATTTTTGTTGGCGGAAAATCCGACAACAATTGTCCGATGGAGCATACAAACAGCCAGAGTGCCCCCCCTCTATCCACAGCTGCCACCCCCCATGCTTTATCCATGGCTGCTATTTTGACAGGACACCGCCACCCCCTATTCATGCGTCCAGCCCCTTTCAGGACGCCGGGCGCATTAATTACTGGGGCAAGGGTGTCTTTCTTTAAAACACCTGATAAGAGCCAGAGGCTCTAATAGGCTTCAAAATAGGGTGGACTCGTGAAGGAGAGCATTGCGCCAGGAGCCCACTCAGATGTTGCAACAGCAAATTAATATTTGCTATTTAAACACTGATCCTCAATTCAGCCAATCCAGAAGCAGGTCCGAGACCCGTTTTTCCAATGGGTCGAAAAGAGAAGAGTCCCAATTGGCCACCTAGAAGGAGTGAGGAAGTGGAAGCTGACGCAATGCTGGTGGAGTGCAGGGGAAGGGAAAGCCGTTGCTGAGCAAGGGATGCCACCGGTGAAGCCTGGGAAAAGCGCTGCCTACCATAGATGGGGTACGTGCACTAGATTCACCTGACCGACCGGAGGGGGGTGGTGGGTTACTGTTTTGTTAGCACTGGTCTGCACTATGATACAAGATTTCAAGCATCCCCTGCAACAAAAAAACATTTTTGGTGAGATACGCCAATAGGAAATCATGTTTAAAGTGATGCAGGCCCTGCAATTTTCTTCATTCGAGCCATGCAGTTGCGGCAGCTGATTATTATGAAACCACTCCCATTAGATTCTCTTTCCCACATGGACACAGACAAACACACAGGGATTTCTTCAGAATAACAAAAGATAAGAATCTGCTACAAAGTTTGTTAAAATCCTTATAAGATCACCCAGAGGGGAATATATTCAGATGTACAAAATGTAATTTTGTCCTGACATACACTTTAACCCTTTAGTGTAGCCTGGAGGCTTGGGATCTTTTGACTTTTTTGCAGACAGGGCTGCTTGACAAACATTTTTGAGCACCTGCAGAATTTCTTTTACACAAAACAATTGCTGATCGTTCTAGCTCTAAGCGGGGGTCTTTCCTGGCTCTTGTAATCGGTGAACAAGTGCGGGAAAATCTCTACTGGTAGAAAACAGAAACCCCTTTAATAGAAAGGAACTCTGATGCCCCTCCCTTCTCCTTGGATGCCTGGAACTTCTAGGCCAACTTGAACACTAAGAGGCATTCTGCACAACTGTAGGAAAGTAAAAACTGAGACTCCGAACAACCAATCAGATTGCACCGGTGTCATAAAATAGGGTAGGAACTCAAAGCTTACACCTGATTAGTAACTATAGGCAGGGCTTGAAAAGTCAAGGTGCCAAATTTTTGCTTTCACCATGTCATGTTGTGCCTGAGGGCTGGGTGTTTGTTTGGTTCAACCCTTTTTATTATTATTATTGTTTCTGCATTGTCATCTGGCAGCAATCACTAGCTTTATAGTCAGTAGATTCCACACTCTGGCCTAGTATTCGATATAACACTAAAGTGGATGTAAACCCCCAAAACATTTTTTTTTAATGTCACAATGTAGAGTATAAGATTTCCTATCATCTGTGCCCAGTCTTGCCACACAGAGTTAATCCAGAGCTGAGTAATCCTCTTTTATTGTTCAGTGAAAATTAATAGACTTCCAGATAAAAACCTGTCTAAATAAAAAGTCAGTTTCTCTCCTTGCTTTGAGTGGCAGGTTATTTACACATCTAGCTTCGACATGTTTATCATATGTTATGTTATGTTTATCATAATATTAATTACCGTATTTATTGGGTTATAGCACGCACCCCTAAAGTGGCCCCCATTACTGTGTAAAAAAAGATTTTTGTACTTAGTTTTGGTGTTTTGCGCGGCGTCATCGGCGGCTTCGGGTGTCCTCTTCGTCGGGTCCGGCGTCCTTCTGCGGCGTCCTCCCCGCTCGATCCCCGCTTTCCCGCGCCAAGTTTGAATACTACACCTGCATATACCGAGCGCAGTACACTCGTGTATAGTCGGGCAGGCTCGGCTACTCTCGCGCTCACATCCTGTACATCCAGGACGTGAGCGCGAGAGGAGCCGAGCCTGCTCGACTATACGGGAGTGTACTGCGCTCGGTATATGCAGGCGCAGTACACTCGTGAATAGTCGGGCAGGCTTGGCTACTCTCGCGCTTACGTCCAGGACGTGATCGCGAGAGGAGCTGAGCTTCCCCGACTATACACGTGTACTGCGCTCGGTATATGTCGGCGCAGTATTCAAAATCGGCGCGGGTATCGGCGTATATAGCGCACCCACGATTTTGCCCTGATTTTCAGGGCCAAAAAGTGCGCTGTATACGCCGATAAATACGGTAATCCAAAGTTCATTGTATATTACCAGGATGTGTTATGTGGGGGAGGGGTGGATTTCTCACTTTTTATACTTTGGATCACCTCATATTATGATAAACATATGATAAACATGTCCAAGCTAGATATGTAAATAACCTGTCACTCAAAGCAAGGAGAGAGAAACTGACTTTTTATTTAGACAGGTTTTTATCTGGAAGTCTGTTAATTTTCACTGAACAATAAAAAAGGATTGATCAGATCTGGATTAACTGTGTGGCAAGACTGGGCACAGATGATAGGAAATCCTATACTCTACATTGTGACATCAAAAAAGAAAATAATTTTTTGGGTTTATATCCACTTTAAGTGCATGCAGGCTAGGTCATGTGTAACATGTATTACCTCTGGCAGAGATCACAGCACTCCCCCTAACAATACCCTAATATGATTTTCTCTCTAGAAGGGATGGTGTGATCTTTGTTCGACCATCATCCAGGGGGCAACATCTAAATCCTAGATGGATATGCTGGTGTCTTTGCAGATTTTGGCTGTGTTTGATAAATAACTGACACAGATCAGCACCTTCTATAGCCTTTCACCTTGTTTCTTTCTACATATTCACCAAGCTGCAGTCTGATCTCTGCGAGGAGAGAAGAAACTCTTCCGGCTGCCTGCAGCAGATTGATGACCTCACCTCAGCCTAGGCAAAGACACTCGACTGGAGTCGTAGGATGGCAATGTAATGATAAAAGGTGGAGCTTTTCAGTAGGGTTGCACCTGTATCGGTGCCGATACCGGGTAGTTTCATGAGTACTCTTGAAAATGCTCCGATCCCTGAAACCCTTATCTTTGCAGTGCGATTTGAACCCATACAAAATGCATTGGCTTAAATCGCAAAGAATTGCATTTGATTTGAACAGGAATGCAATGCAATTCCTGTCTGAATCGCATACTGTATTTCCCCGAAAATAAGACCTAGTGTTTTTTCCCAGGAGGGCTGCAATACAAGACCTACCCCGAAAATAAGCCCTAGTTTAAAAAGCTTAAAAAAAATCCTATAATCCACTATAGACAAAAATGGGAGTATAGCCTCAAATAAAGATAAATAATCATGTAATAAAATCGTACCATCATCCCGGTTAGTTGCGAAAAGGGGAAAGTGGGAGCAGTGGAAAGGTTGCTGAGGCCAGACCATGGGGCTAACCACAAGGTTGGATAAAGGGACTATATCGGTACTATAAAAATAATATAAACAGAATTGTAAAACACATGTTTATTGATTAAAAGTCACAAGACAGAAATTTGTACAATTCATTGATTGGTCGACGTCAACAAGTTTCACAGAATTCACCGCTTCGTCAGGACAAACCAATCTGTAGAACACACAAATAGAAATACAAAACATATAGTATGGTTCAGCATTAGGGTATATAGAATACAATAAAATACAGAAAACTTTTAAATTGATGACTTACGCTATGAGCGAATAGATACAGCACAGGGCTGGACAACCAAATGTATTCCCCCGTAGCGGACATGGGGGTATAATCGTAGATATCTGGAAAGTAGGCGTAATGGGTATATATGTATATAATTATAAATACAGATATGCAATCACATGCATATATATAGGTATATATGACCCAAAGAACTTGGTGGGGGAGGGAAAATTAAAGAGGAAAAAGGAGGAGGGGAAATCCACTATATTACAGTAGTATATAAAGAACAATGTGTGTGTTTTTATTTATATAATTGCGGTTAAGAGAGCTCCGGTGGGTCACAGAAGCACAAAGGGGCGCTATAACAGAGATATTTGGCACAATTATATTACAGGAACGCACACATTGTACATTATTTACTACTGTAATAGAGTGGATTATAGGATTTTAACTCGGTTCACACTGGGGATTCCTGTCAGGCAGGGAGAAAGTGGGGGAGAGCACATTACATAGTAAGACCTACCCCGAAAATAAACCCTACTGTGTCTTTTGTTGCCAAAATTAATATAAGACCCGGGCTTATTTTCGAGGAAACACGGTATGTTTTCCTGCACCACTCCTGTTTGAACCCAGGCTCGTCAAAGTGCTTTCAGCCTGGTTTCACACAGGAGCGGTGGGGAAATTGCATGCAATTTGAACAGGAATCGCACTGCATTCCTGCTCAAATTGAATGGGATTCTTTGCAGTACGATTTGAGCCAATTCATTTTCTATGGGCTCAAATCGCACGGCAAAGGTATCGGCGAGTACTTGACTGAAAGTATTAGTATTCACCAATAACGGTGCAACCCTACTTTCAGGTATATCATGCCATTGCTGTATATTGTGACTTTGGAAATGTATCCGAGCATATTGAATCCTAGTTTATAGAGATAGAGGGCCAGATTCTCAGAGGCGCTACGACGGGGTATCTCAGATACTCCGTCGTATCGCCGTTTTTTTCCCCCGGGTATCTATGCGAGTGATTCCTAGAATCACTTTGGCATAGATACGGGTGAAGATCCGACAGGTGTAATACCATTACACTTGCAGATCGTAGATGTAATGACAACTCCGGCCACTAGGTGGCCTTTACGTTGTTTTCTCATTTGCCTATGCAAATGAGGCTAATACGCCGATTCCCGAACGCTTTTACGCCGCCCCGTCGTCGCTTACGTCGTTTTCGTCCACATAAGGTTACCCCTGCTAATATGTGGAGTAACCTTGCGCAGTACCGTCGGATGCCATGTTAGGTATGGCGTCGGGTCAGCGTCGGCTTTTTCCGTCGGTTACGTCGTTTTACTAAGTCGTTCGCGAATAGGGCATTGCGTACGTGACGATCACGACGTTATGACGTCGGTTTCAATGACGCTTTCCGACGTGAGCTGGAGCATGCGCACTGGGCTTTTTCCCCGGCCGGCGCATGCGCAGTTCGATCGACGCGGGGGCGGGCTTAATTTAAATACAAGCCGCCCCCTTTGAATTACGCGGCCTTATGCCGGGCCATTTACACTACACCTCAGCAAACTACGGAGCAAGTGCTTGGAGAATACGGCACTTGCTCTGTTAAGTTGCGGCGGCGTAGTGTAAATGGCTTACGCTACGCCAGGGGAAATCTATGAGAATCTGGCCCAGAAAGTCTAACAGCTACATAGTGGCCGACAGGGACCACATGACTTGGGTACAGTGGCACCTTGGATTTTTCAAGCCTTTAGATGTAAATAACACTCCATTCTTCCTGTTATGACAATCACCCCCATCATGCATTCCCAGATTATGCCCCCCTATTTACTAATGCACTAGAACAAAGGCCAGCAGTGAGTATGAGTGTGTGTGTCCTATGAATTTATTCCCCGGTACTGTATGCTATGGCTTGCTGTACAAATATCCTAACACTACATATATGTGTACACATCCTCCTTTTGTCTCTCATTATGTGTGGGATTTTAACATAAATTATACTGTCGTCAATCATCTCTTTGTTTCTGCGACCAATTAAAAAAAAAAATGGTTGAACAGCTGTCATTTCATTCTCATATTCCGTCTCGTGTCTGTATACTTGTCCACCTTTGTCCTTGTGATCTGTGGGAAACACTAACCATGTTTTCTCCCTGGCACCTTCCATGTTTTATTAGTTATCGATCATGAAAGTTCAGAAAGATGAACGGTTTCTATAAAAATAAAGATATTTAGCCAAAAAAATGTAAAGCCAATTGGCAAGTGGTAGTTATTCACAATCAACTTGAGTTATATAATGTCGATCTTTTATAGCTTATCCATGCCGATTCTTTGGTTCTAATGTAGGGGTGTCAAACAGGCGGCCCTCCAGCTGTTGCAAAACTACAAGTCCCATGAGGCATTGCAAGGCTAACAGTTACAAGCATGACTCCCACAGGCAGAGGCATGATGGGACTTGTAGTTTCGGAACAGCTGGAGGGCCGCCAGTTTGACACCCCTGTTCTAATGGATATCAGAAACCATACCCTACCCTAGAATTTATATACACACCGACTACTTCATCCAATCGCCATGGAATGTTGAGTGTAGATCAGGGCTCGACAAAATCTGGGCGCCCGGTCGAAATTGCGTCAAATAGTGACCTGGTGCCCGCAAAGCCGCGGCCTCAATTACCAGCCAGTGCGGGCCAGTAATTGAGGCCGCGTCTTTGCGGCCTTCTACAGGTCTAAGCTTCCTTCTGTGATGTTGTGCTGCGCCATCTTGTGGTGGCCGTTGGCATTACAGGTAAAACAGCAATCCTAATGTGTTTTTCACTGCCATCTCCTTCCCTCTAATTAAAGCCCCCAAACATTATATATATTTTTTATTCTAACACCCTAAAGAAAACAATGGCGGTCGTTGCAATACTTTCTGTCACACCGTACTTGTGCAGCGGCCTTACAAGCGAACTTTTTTGGGGAAAAAAATGTACTTTTTTTAATAAAAAAATAAGACTCCTGTAAAGTCAGCCCGTTTTTTTTTTTAATATTGTGAAAGATAATGCTACGCCGAGTAAATTGATACCCAACATGTCACACTTCAAAATTGCATCCGCTTCTGGAATGGCGACAAACTTTTACACTTTAACCACCTGAGCCCTGGGCCATTGTCAATTGACGGCCTCACGGTGGCTCTGAAAATCCAACTTGACGTCCTGGATTCCTCCGGCCACTGGGGGGCGCTTGAGCTCGCCCAGCGGTGGCGCGCGCGTGCATGCCCGAGATGCCGATGCACGTGCCTGGCGGTCGCGATGTCTGCCAGGTACCCGCAATCGTCAATGACAGAGCAGGGACGTGGAGCTCTGTGTCTAAACACAGAGCTCCACGTCCTGTCAGGGGAGAGAGGAGACCGAGCTGTGTCCCTTGTACATAGGGACACAACCGGTCACCTCCCCCAGTCACCCCCCTCTCCCCACAGTTAGAACACAATACAGGTACACATTTAACCCCTTCCTCACCCCTAGTGTTAGCCCCTTCAATGCCAGTCACATTTATACAGTAATTAGTGCATATTTATAGCACTGATCGCTGTATAAATGTGAATGGCGCCAAAAATGTGTCCGCCATAATGTCGCAGTCCCAATAAAAAAAATCGCAGATCACCGCCATTACTAGTGAAAAAAAATAATAATTCTGTCCCATATTATGTAAGCGCTTATTGCGTTTTTTTTTTTACCAAAAATATGTAGAACAATACGTATCGACCTAAACTGAGAATAAAATGAAAAAAATATTGGGCTATTTATTATAGCAACAAGTAAAAATTTTTTTTTTTTTTGTTTATAGCGCAAAAAATAAAAACCGCAGAGGTGATCAAATACCACCAAAAGAAATCTCTATTTGTGGGGGAAAAAAAGAACGTCAATTTTGTTTGGGAGCCACGTCGCAGGACCGTGTAATTGTCAGTTAAAGAAAAGCAGTCCTGGAAGCTGAAATTTCACCTGGGCAAGAGGGGGGTATATGTGCCCAGTAAGCAAGTGGTTTAAATCTCCATAGGCGACTTTTAAAAAATTCTACAGGTTGCATGTTTTGAGTTACAGAGGAGGTCTAAGACTAGAATTATTGCTCTCGCTCTATAGATTGCGGTGATACCTCACATGTGTGGTTTGAACACCATTTACATATGCAGGCGCTACTCACGAATGCGTTCGCTTCTGCGCGCAAGCTCGGTGGGATGGGGGGCGCGTTTTCTGGCTCCTAACTTTTTTAGCTGGCTCCTACATTCCAACCAAATTTATCAAACCCTGGTGTAGATGGTTATCCACGAACAGGACGGGAGGTGTAACAGTTATGGATTATTACATAATCCCATCCTTGGTGTCAGAAAGCCTGCGTAGATGTTGACCCTTTTTGAATTACGTGGCTGAACGCGTAAATTGTTCTTGAAATACGGGGGAGTAGTGATGTTAAGATGTCACTATATGTGGTAGATAAATGGTGTCAAGGAACCCTATCCCTGTTTAGGGATTGTGGTTTCAATTTTACGCAGATGGCCTTTTTCTTGGGCTGGGCCTTTTTTGGGCCGGTACCAGAGGAATTTTTATTCCTGGCCTCAGGGCCGGCCATTGCACCATAACAATGGCACTATTCAGGGGCGGACTGACAACTCATGGGGCCCCCGGGCTATAGAAGATTATGGGGCCCCCAGGCTTACAGATGGCCACCACGCCAGGAGGCAGAGCAGAGGCAGGACAGCTAAAATCTCAGAATTTTCACATAAAAAGCATGTAGGTTTCAGACATATCAGGGCCAGATGTAAAAAAAACACAGATTTTTATATACTGTCCCTGGTTTTATTGATCCTGGCAACCCTGATGGGGCCCCCTAGTGGCATGGGGCACTATTGCACCTTCTCCACTTTCCTTTTCACCACCTTTGTTGTTTGTCACTGTCTTTTTTTTTAATTATTATATTTTTTTTTTTTGTTTGTTGGGTTTGTACACATTTCATTAGTAGGGGTAGGTCCTCGGGCCTGCCCTGAACATCTTGGGAGAGGGTGGACATGGATTAATGGTTGGTTTATGCTCTCGTGTGGGGTCGTCTGTTTCGGCAGAGAACTGGGTCCGTCTGGTTTCGGACAGATGGACCATGTCAAAGTATCCTAGTCCTTGACTGGAGCCTAATGCCCAAGGGATCAGGGCAAAGGTCCCTTCTCTTTGGAGGACCATATGTACACCCTGTGCACTTTGTGTCTGACTTTTTGTTGGATGATGGAGTGTTCACATACCACAAGCTTAAAATAAAAAATAAAAGTTGTCCTCTGTCCAAAATGTGCACCTCATTGTTCTCAATGGAATGTCCCTTTTCCTTCCCTAGGTTTTTGACCTGTAGGATTGTCCCCTCTGTGACCTTCTGGGTCATTTTTGTTTTTTGAGACGTTGTTTCATCTCCCCAATGTACAGGTCTTTTCTGTCTACACTGCATATACCAAGTTATTTCACTAGTGATGAGTCTGTTGGATGTACAAGCTTCTGTTTCAGTGTATTGCTGAACTTGAAAGACACAGGGATTGTTTATTCCCCTTTCACACTTTATATGACTTGTCTCACGATTTTGGACTGCAAAATCGTATGACAAGTCATTTCCAATTATTTTCAATGACCACCATTCATACTGGCACAACTTTAAGTTGTGCCTACTTCAAAGTAGTCCTTGCACTACTTTGGTCTGATTTTAATGTCACTTACACAGGCATTCATTGAAATCGCGGCTGCGAATCGCGGGACTTTAAAGTCGTACTAGTGTGAAAGGGGGCTTAAGATTTTTACAACACTCTAGCATTCCATGTTTTCATCTTTTTTTTCCCCCTCTGTTTAATGGTCCCACATTTTTGCTTGACTTGGATGGTTTAACAAAAGCCCAGTCTGGGTAGCCACAATCCTTTAACTGCTTGAGCCCCGCCCGCCGTCATTTTACGACGGGACAGTGGCTCTCCTGGGCGAGAGCCCGTAGCTATAAGTCCGCATTATATCGTCCCCGCGCGCGTGCCCGGCGGGTACGATCGCCGCCGGGCACGCGCGCTCGTTCGTTACAGAGCGAGGAACGGGAGCTATGTGTGTAAACGCACAGCTCCCGGTCCTGTCAGCGGGGAAACGATGATCTTCTGTTCATACAATGTATGAACAGAAGATCAGTGATTTCCCCTAGTGAGGCCACCCCCCCCATACAGTTAGAACACAAGCTTAAACTTAGGAAAAAAAACATTTATATATATTTTGGGGGGATATTTATTATAGCAAAAAGTAAAAAATATTGCATTTTTTTTCAAAATTGTCGCTCTATTTTTGTTTATAGCGCAAAAAATAAAAACCGCAGAGGTGATCAAATACCACCAAAATAAATCTCTATTTGTGGGGAAAAAAGGACGCCAATTTTGTTTGGAAGCCACGTTGCACGACCGTGCAATTGTCAGTTAAAGCGACGCAGTGCCGAATCACAAAAAGTGCTCTGGTCATTGGACAGCAATATGGTCCGGGGCTAAAGTGGTAAAAGCAGAGACCCCAAACTCATGGGGTCTCCCTTCGGGGGACCCCCACCTAGTACTTGGGGTGGTCTGTTGGGGGTGGGGGGGCGAGGCTCGATCTTTACTGGCAGCCACTTGTACTGCCTCTTGTTGGTGGCGGGGGCCTGCTGTGGGTTGTAAGTGTGGGGGATCTGAGCCCTTGTGTGGGTCTAGTGCACTGTCGCCCTCCCACCACCAGAGGGTGCCCGCTCCCGTTATCCCAGCAACATCCTTCCCTCTCTGTGGTCATGTCACTCTGTGTGTATGTGAATCTTTATATCTGACTGACCATATAAGCTCACTCGATTTGATTATTTTAGAAAAAAAAATGTAATATGAAGAAATGTTGTTATTAAAAAAATAAATGTTTTAATCTTTATTTCTATCTTTTTGGCCGATTACATGATTTCAATTCAATATTAATAATAATAATATTGGAGATGTACAGACATTTTAGGAGATTTTATGCATATATTTTGGCGATGTCCAAAGATTGTGGTATACTGGAGGGATGTTCTAAGAATAATTGCTATAGTAACATCAATAGTTCTGGAACAGGAGGAAGAGATATGTCTATTGGGATTGGTAAGGAAGAAGATTGTCCCGATGGGAAGGAGAATACAGGTGGCACTATTAATGTACTATGCTAGAAAGACGATAGTCCTAAATTGGAAAAAGGAAGAGGCCCAGTGGAAAAATCTAGTCAACCACTATACAGGGAGACATACAGTAATAGAGGACAGAGGGAGAAATTGAAGAGTGTTTGGGCAAGCTGGATAGAAAATCCTATGACAGCTTCAGGATAAATAGGACACAGGGGAAGGGTAAATGCACCAAGAAAGGAAGGGAAGGAATGTAAGAGGAATGTGTTAGATGGATGAAGATATAGAAGGAATGTATATGTATGTTTACTGTTTCCTTTTTTTTTTGTATGGAAATGAAAAAAATGTAATAAAAAGATTTGTAAAAAAAAAAAAAAAATAATAATATTAAATGGGGCGCATGTGATCAGCCAAACAAATAGAAATACAGATGAAAAAAAAGTTGTTCAATAATATTTCTTCATATTAATATTTTTTTTTTCAATAATAATAATTTCTCAAAATAAATACCGATACAAATAAAGATGTGAGTGGCAGTTGAGTTGACTGGCTGCAGACACCCGCCCAAAACCCCACCCCCGATCTGCGGAGGGGTCATTTTCTGTGAGGCCAGTCCCTGATGTTGGGGAGTTTGAGGCTCGAGGTTTTAAAGAAATCCTGAGATCAACATCTGCATTAACCCATTCCATGGTGATTGAATTAAAGGATAGATCCCCCTCCCCCGTTTGCACAGAGGGACCTCCTTCCCCCCAAGACTGGAAGGGAGGGGGGAATCTCTGCTATCACCAAGACTGGAAGGGAGGGGGGAAACTCTGCTATTACCAAGACTGGAAGGGAGGGGGGAATCTCTGCTATCACTAAGACTGGTAGGGAGGGGGGAATCTCTGCTATCACCAAGACTGGAAGGGAGGGGGGAATCTCTGCTATCACCAAGAATGGAAGGGAGGGGGAATCTCTGCTATCACCAAGACTGGAAGGGAGGGGGGAAACTCTGCTATTACCAAGACTGGAAGGGAGGGGGAATCTCTGCTATCACCAAGACTGGAAGGGAGGGGGGAAACTCTGCTATTACCAAGACTGGAAGGGAGGGGGGAATCTCTGCTATCACCAAGACTGGAAGGGAGGGGGGAAACTCTGCTATTACCAAGACTGGAAGGGAGGGGGGAATCTCTGCTATCACCAAGAATGGAAGGGAGGGGGAATCTCTGCTATCACCAAGACTGGAAGGGAGGGGGGAAACTCTGCTATTACCAAGACTGGAAGGGAGGGGGAATCTCTGCTATCACCAAGAATGGAAGGGAGGGGGAATCTCTGCCATCACCAAGAATGGAAGGGAGGGGGGAATCTCTGCTATCACCAAGACTGGAAGGGAGGGGGGAAACTCTGCTATTACCAAGACTGGAAGGGAGGGGGGAATCTCTGCTATCACCAAGACTGGAAGGGAGGGGGGAAACTCTGCTATTACCAAGACTGGAAGGGAGGGGGGAATCTCTGCTATCACCAAGAATGGAAGGGAGGGGGAATCTCTGCTATCACCAAGACTGGAAGGGAGGGGGGAAACTCTGCTATTACCAAGACTGGAAGGGAGGGGGAATCTCTGCTATCACCAAGAATGGAAGGGAGGGGGAATCTCTGCCATCACCAAGAATGGAAGGGAGGGGGGAATCTCTGCTATCACCAAGACTGGAAGGGAGGGGGGAATCTCTGCTATCACCAAGACTGGATGGGAAGGGGAATCTCTGCTATCACCAAGACTGGATGGGAAGGGGAATCTCTGCTATCACCAAGACTGGAAGGGAGGGGGGAATCTCTGCTATCACCAAGACTGGAAGGGAGGGGGAATCTCTGCTATCACCAAGAATGGAAGGGAGGGGGGAATCTCTGCTATCACCAAGAATGGAAGGGAGGGGGGAATCTCTGCCATCACTAAGACTGGAAGGGAGGGGGGAATCTCTGCTATCACCAAGAATGGAAGGGAGGGGGGAATCTCTGCTATCACCAAGACTGGAAGGGAGGGGGGAACCTCTGCTATCACCAAGACTGGAAGGGAGGGGGGAATCTCTGCTATCACCAAGACTGGAAGGGAGGGGGAATCTCTGCTATCACCAAGACTGGAAGGGAGGGGGGAATCTCTGCTATCACCAAGACTGGAAGGGAGGGGGGAATCTCTGCTATCACCAAGACTGGATGGGAAGGGGGAATCTCTGCTACCACCAAGACTGGAAGGGAGGGGGGAATCTCCCCAATAGGAACATAGACAGCACTCACTCCTACACACTCCATAGAAAACACAAGTTTTGCCTGGAATTGGGCTTTAAAGCAGAATTAATGGTCCTTGTCCCTTGCTGACGCCAGCTGTGTGCTGGTTTTCCACCATCTTCATTGGCTGGCGCAGGATGGCATCACTCCTCTGCATGCGCAGGAACTAGTCATCCTGGTACATGGGTGGGGCCGCTGCTTTAAGTTGAGATGTGCATGTGCAGTGCAGTTAAGTTTACATGCTGGGAAATGCTGAGAGCAGGCAGGCTAGTCTCTTCTGCAGTAATGAAATTGCTCACAGCAAAAGAGATGTACGTGAAGTGGTTAAAGTATAACTAAAGTCAAAACTTTTTGTTTTGTTTTGAATAGAGTGGAGAGGGATTAGAACCCCTGTCAGTTTTTATTGCTGTCTGTGGCCCCCGTTAAGGAGATTCGCCCTCTCTAATTGTCCTGTCTATCATGATAATTAAAAGTAAATTTTGGGTTGTCTCCAGAAAAGTCATAGAGGGGAAATCTGCCAATTTAGTAGTTGTGGTGACCTGGGGGTGACCAAGGAATTCCCTTAATTTGCAGGAATTACTTCTCACTTGCTGTTTTGGCTATGTGACAGGAAGTGAAGCGAAATCTCCCCCCATGGGACACAGATGGCAAAAAATAAACTGACGGTTTATAACCCTCCCTTGTTCTATCCAAAAGGGGGGGGGGGGGAGTTTTGCCTATAGTTCTACTTTAACTTTATGAAGTTGCCCTCTATGATGGATTTGGTTATGATGTTAGAAGTTTACCTGTCTATTTCTATGGTGTGCACCACCCTCCTGCCAGCTCGGTACAGCCCTGCTAGCCCAACCCAGCCCAACAGCATCTGAAACAGCAGGTAATAAATTGCAGGCAATAGATTGTGGTAATTCCTGGTTCACACCTATGCAGGTTGTGGATGATTTTTTATCACACGTGTTTTTGATGCATTGTTAATGTGTTTTTTTATGTTTTTTGCATTTTTTCGTGAGGTGTCTATTGCAGGAGAAACCAGCAGAAACGCATCACAAGCACTGTGTGATGCCTTTTTTGGTTAAAGGGGTTGCAAAGGTACAATTTATTTTTTTTCTAAATAGCTTCCTTTACCATTACTTACCTCATCCTTCGTTTTTGCTTTTTAATGTCCTTATTTCTTCTGAGAAATCCTCACTTCCTGTTCTTCTGTCTGTAACTCCACACAGTAATGCAAGGCTTTCTCCCTGGTGTGGAGTGTCGTGCTCGCCCCTTTCCTTGGACTACAGGAGAGTCGGCTCCTTTCTCTATCTGCAACGTAGAGAGCGTCCTGACTCTCCTGTAGTCCAAGGGAGGGGGCGAGCACAACACTCCACACCAGGGAGAAAGCCTTGCATTACGGTGTGTAGTTACAAACAGAAGAACAGGAAGTGAGGATTTCTCAGAAGAAATAAGGACATTTAAAAGCAAAATGGAAGGATGAGGTAAGTGAAGGAGGACTGCACTAAGGTAAAGGAAGCTACAACCCCTTTAAGGTGACCTAGATTTTTAAAATGAAATCCGAGGATATTGTTTTTTTTTTTTTGTTTTTACTAGTAATGGTGGCAATCAGCGACTCATAACTGGACTGCGATATTGAGGCAGACAAATAAAACACTACGTGATACTTTGAGGGAACCAGTGACAATAATACAGTGATCAGTGCTAAAAATATGCACTGTCACTGTTCTAATGACACAGGCTGGGAAGGGGATAACATCCATTGAAATCAAAGGGTTAAATGTGTGCCTAACAAGTGTTTTCTTACTGTGGAGGAGGTGCTTTTACTAAGGGAAGGCATAGATCACTGTCCCTGCCGTGCCGTGTATAGACACTCCCCCTTGCTTGGGATTGGACAGATCCGTCCAATCCCGAGCAAGGGGGAGTGTCTATACACGGTGCGGCAGGGAATACAGCTATTCAAACGAAAGTTGCCTGTAATGTTCCCCGCACGCTGATTAACACGGCAGCGGCGGCATCATCATCTACTAGGTATGGGGGACATGGCTGCAATATATGGGGGGACATATGTGGGGGGACATGGCTGGATATATGTGGGGGGACATGGCTGGATATATGTGGGGGGACATGGCTGCAATATGTGGGGGGACATGGCTGGATATGTGGGGGGGACATGGCTGGATATATGTGGGGGGACATGGCTGCAATATATGGGGGGACATGGCTGGATATATGTGGGGGGACATGGCTGGATATGTGGGGGGGACATGGCTGGATATATGTGGGGGGACATGGCTGGATATATGTGGGGGGAAATGGCTGGATATATGTGGGGGGACATGGCTGCAATATATGGGGGGACATGGCTGGATATATGTGGGGGGACATGGCTGGATATATGTGGGGGGACATGGCTGCAATATATGGGGGGACATGACTGGATATATGTGGGGGGACATGGCTGCAATATGTGGGGGGACATGGCTGCAATATGTGGGGGGACATGGCTGGATATGTGGGGGGGACATGGCTGGATATATGTGGGGGGACATGGCTGGATATGTGGGGGGGACATGGCTGGATATATGTGGGGGGACATGGCTGGATATATGTGGGGGGACATGGCTGCAATATATGGGGGGACATGGCTGGATATATGTGGGGGGACATGGCTGGATATGTGGGGGGGACATGGCTGGATATATGTGGGGGGACATGGCTGCAATATATGGGGGGACATGGCTGGATATATGTGGGGGGACATGGCTGGATATATGTGGGGGGACATGGCTGGATATGTGGGGGGGGGACATGGCTATATATGTGGGGGGACATGGCTGGATATATGTGGGGGGACATGGCTGGATATATGTAGGGGGACATGGCTGCAATATATGGGGGGACATGGCTGGATATATGTGGGGGGACATGGCTGCAATATATGGGGGGACATGGCTGGATATATGTGGGGGGACATGGCTGCAATATATGGGGAGACATGGCTGGATATATATGGGGGGACATGGCTGGATATATGTGGGGGACATGGCTGCATTTGGGGACACATTTAAAAAAAAGTATCGGTATTCGGTATCGGCGAGTACATGAAAAAAAGTATCGGTACTTGTACTCGGTCCTAAAAAAGTGATATCGGGACAACCCTACTTTTCAGCCAAGGAAGCTGCCATCTTAGCCTCTGTTTCTGATCTGCCATTGCCGTGGTCCTGCGCATGTGATCAGTTATGACACCAGACATTTGATGGTTTGACAGTTTAGTTGAGGAAACAAGCAAACGTGTAACTGTTTTTTTTAAACCACTGAGTCGATTAGTGATCACAGCAACAGTTGATTTTTTTGTTCCTTTTTGGGATAAAGGAATTATTTAAATAATAAAAACTGACCATTATAAGTTCCTCCATCAGTGGTTTGGTTTGTTGGTCAACAGTTTATCTCAGCCCTCTAACTGCCACTTTTGCTGGACAGTTAGAGGAAGTTGAAAAAAATAACAGAAATAGAGGAGCGGATCACCAGGTGAAAATAAAGGGAAAAAAAACTAAAAATTGAAGACCAATGCAGGCATTGCAGTGGAAGTAGCGCTAACGTCTTAACATTGTTAAGAGGATCTTTTCTCAACAAAGAGAAACATTTAAAGTCAGCAGCTACACCAGGGGCAGCCCGTCTATTAAGGGCACACGGGTGCCACCCCCTCTATCCACGCCACCCCCCTATATGTTTAATGGATAGATTCATAGCACCTAATTATAGGCTCTAATATCCTTCAAAATAAGGTGGGAATCGTGGCACAGAGCATTGCGTTCGGAGCCCACCTAGGTGTGTTAGAAAAGCAAATGAAAATTCGCTTTTCTAAAATGAAATCGCCTTTCCACCAATCAGGAAGCCTGGGTCTGATATGCATTTCCCGATTGGCTGAAAGCTCAGGCGATCCTTTTGGACACCTAGGAGGGGAGGAGACACACGGCCAAAGTCGCCCTGATCTCAGAAGAGAAGAGGACACAGGAGATGTTGCCCAGTGCACCCACCAATCCCTGCCTCCAATGGGGTAAGTGTCGGTGGACCGGCTAGGGTTGCCACCCGGAATAAGGCGTCCAGGTTTCAGACTGCCTGAAACCCGGACACATTATTCAGACTGGACTATAGCTTCCCAGCAGGGTTGCTGGCTGCAGTTGTCTAAGCTAAGTGTGTCTGTTACACCCAAAGCCAGCAGTAAAAAATCCCCCCCCCCCCCCCCTGCCACACACAGACGGGAGAGGAGAGAGGGCTCGATCTGCACCTCTTCCTCCCACCCCTACCCCTCTGTGTCTGTCCACACTTCAATCCCTGGCGCTGTGCCTGAGAAAAGGAAAGTGGCGGCCGGAAATTGGAATTCCAGCAGCCTCAGATAGATCTGGATGAGAGGTGCTGACTGCCAAGGGGTGAGTGAGCTCACCATCCATCCCTGTCTGTGACTGAAGTCTCCCCCCTTATCTCCTGCCTCTGAGTGAAGTACACTAAGGTAAATCAGGGTTCTCGGAGCACTCCTTACATCAGAGTTTCCCTTTACACCAGAGGCCGCAATGTTCCCCTTTACATCAGTCCTCTTCGTGTATCAGAGTTCTTAGAGTCCCCCCTAAAATCAAGGTTCCCAGATCATCCCATATGTTAAGAGGCCCCAGAGTTCTCCCTTACTTCAGAGTCTGCAGAGTCCCCCCTTAGTGAAAGGGAACTCTGCAAATTCATATGTAAAAGGGGAACTTTGTGGATTCTGATGTAAAGGGGGAGTCTTGTTATTAACTTAATATGATTAGAAATGGTATTTATTAGCAAAATAGATGTTTAAAAAAAAAATGATGTGCGCCGCTAAAGTATTCGGGACCGGCAGACATTGGAGCGGGCTTGTTGATTTCTGCCCCCCTCAAACATAAAGCCACCAGCCACCACTGAACTACACACACTGTAGCTGTTGACTTTTTAAATAAAAGGACACTCCCCTGTCTATAGATCCAACGCTGTTATCACCTGGGCCGGTTCTTTGCCTGTCTTTGGGTCCCCCAGTACCGGCATGTTTACTGCGGGAAACTGGCTCTAAGTCCTTACTTACAGCTGGCTTCCCACTGCGCATGCGCGAGCTGCTCTGTGCTTTGCGAATGATCCTGCAGCCTTCTGGGACCTGTGACGTTTCCCAGAAGGCTGTGACAAAGGGAGGGGGAGGAGAACGTCACCTCGGATCACCCAGGTGATTCAGAAAAAGTGGGAGCAGGTACCTTTCAAAATTAGGTACCCCCCCCCCCCCCCAAAAAAAATAGGGGGGCATAAAGTGGAATGTCCCCTTTTGAGTGAAATTCGGCTTTTTTTTTTTTTTTGACGAAATGTCGGCTCAAACTTGTGTTGCATACACACATTCACACAAATATTGTTGGAAATTCCGAAAGTCAAGAACGCTGTGACATACAACACTACGACAAGCCGGAAACAAAGAAGTTCAATGATTCCGAGCATGCGTTAAATTGATTTCGAGCATGCGTAGGATTTGTGTGTGTCGGAACTGGCTACAGGCGATCGGAATTTCCGACAAGAACTTTTGTTGTCGAAAAAATGGAGAACCAGCTCTCAAATATTTATTGTCGGAAATTCCTATAGCAAATGTCCGATGGAGCATACACACAGTCGGATTTTCCGACAACAAGCTCACATCGAATATTTTATTTGTTGTCAGACATTCCGACCGTGTGTATACTGCATAACTGTTTTTTTTTCTTCCCTGCAAATAAAGGCATTATGTGTTAGTAGCATCACCTACCTGCAAACGAAGCCTGCGACGTCAACGCTGGAGGCTGCATCCATCTTCGCCCGTCTTCCGTTCGGGGGCCACGGACTCCGGCTGTGTATTGTCACTCCCACGTATGCACATGGGAGCTGTTGGTCACGGTACATGCTTCTGAAGAAACAGGACAGGCGGCCGTTCCTTTAGATCGCATGCGCCGATGATGGAATCGGCACGGTATACAGTAAATATCTCCTAAACTGTGCATATTTAGGAGATATTTACAGTACCTATAGGTAAGTCTTATTATAGGCTTACCTATAGGTACAAATTATACAGGAAGGTTTATTTCTCTTTAATGTTTGGGGTTATAACTGCATTCACTGACACCAATGCACAGGGTTATTATTGCATGTGCTGACGCCAACGTTTGAGGTCATTGCATCCACTGATGCAATGTTTGGGTTTACTATCGCATCCACTGGCAGCAATGCTCCTGCTATTATCCCATCCACTGACAGCAATGCTGGGGGTTATTGTCGTGTTCACTGACAGCAATGCTGGGGGTTATTGTCGTGTTCACTGACAGCAATGCTGGGGGTTATTGTCGTGTCCACTGACAGCAATACTGGGTGTTATTGTCATGTCCACACTCAGCAATGCTGGGGGTTATAATTGTGTCCACTGACAACAGTGTTGGAGGCGGTTATTATTATATCCACTGACACCAATGTAGGGGATTATTATCGCATCCACCGACATCAATACTGGGTGTTATTATCCACTGACACAGTAATGGGCGTTATTATTGTTTGGTTTGGGCAGCCTTGTCCCGTCCATATCACTGTATGAGGTGAGGACACAATGAAGGTGAATGGTGATGTCCCTTTTCCCCCCCATATCACTGTATGAAATGAGGACACAATGAAGGTGCGTGGTGATGTCACTTGTCCCCCCATATCACTGTATGTGGTGAGGACACAATGAAGGTGAGTGGTAATGTCCCTTGTCCCCCCATATCACTGTATGAGGTGAGGACACAATGAAGGTGAGTGGTGAGGCTCCTTGTCCCTCCATATCACTCTATGAGGTGAGGACACAATGAAGGTGAGTGGTAATGTCCCTTGTCCCCCCATATCACTGTATGAGGTGAGGACACAATGAAGGTGAGTGGAGATGTCCCTTGTCCCCCCATATCACTGTATGAGATGAGGACACAATGAAGGTGCGTGGTGATGTCACTTGTCCACCCATATCACTGAATGAGACAAGGACACAATGAAGGTGCGTGGTGATGTCACTTGTCCCTCCATATACCTGTATGAGGTGAAGACACAATGAAGGTGAGTAGTGAGGCTCCTTGTCCCTCCATATCACTGTATGAGGTGAGGACACAATGAAGGTGAGTGGTGAGGCTCCTTGTCCCTCCATATCACTGTATGAGGTGAGGACACAATAAAGGTGCGTAGTGATGTCACTTGTCCCCCCATATACCTGTATGAGGTGAGGACACAATAAAGGTGCGTAGTGATGTCACTTGTCCCCCCATATACCTGTATGAGGCGAGGACACAATGAAGGTGAGTGGTCAGGCTCCTTGTCCCCCCATATCACTGTATGAGGTGAAGACACAATGAAGGTGAGTGGTGAGGTCCCTTGTCCCCCCATATCATTGTATGAGGCAAGGACACAATAAAGGTGCATGGTGATGTCACTTGTCCCCCCATATACCTGTATGAGGTGAGGACACAATAAAGGTGAGTGGTGAGGCTCCTTGTCCCCCCATATCACTGTATGAGGTGAGGACACAATGAAGGTGAGTGGTGAGGCTCCTTGCCCCCCCATATCACTGTATGAGGTGAGGACACAATGAAGGTTAGTGGTGAGGCTCCTTGTCCCTCCATATCACTGTATGAGGTGAGGACACAATGAAGGTGAGTGGTAATGTCCCTTGTCCCCCCATATCACTGTATGAGGTGAGGACACAATGAAGGTGAGTGGTGATGTCCCTTGTCCCCCCATATCACTGTATGAGATGAGGACACAATGAAGGTGCGTGGTGATGTCACTTGTCCCCCCATATCACTGAATGAGACAAGGACACAATGAAGGTGCGTGGTGATGTCACTTGTCCCTCCATATACCTGTATGAGGTGAAGACACAATGAAGGTGAGTGGTGAGGCTCCTTGTCCCTCCATATCACTGTATGAGGTGAGGACACAATGAAGGTGCGTGGTGATGTCACTTGTCCCCCCATATACCTGTATGAGGTGAGGACACAATAAAGGTGCGTAGTGATGTCACTTGTCCCCCCATATACCTGTATGAGGCGAGGACACAATGAAGGTGAGTGGTCAGGCTCCTTGTCCCCCCATATCACTGTATGAGGTGAAGACACAATGAAGGTGAGTGGTGAGGTCCCTTGTCCCCCCATATCATTGTATGAGGCGAGGACACAATAAAGGTGCATGGTGATGTCACTTGTCCCCCCATATACCTGTATGAGGCGAGGACACAATGAAGGTGAGTGGTCAGGCTCCTTGTCCCCCCATATCACTGTATGAGGTTAAGACACAATGAAGGTGAGTGGTGAGGTCCCTTGTCCCCCCATATCATTGTATGAGGCGAGGACACAATAAAGGTGCATGGTGATGTCACTTGTCCCCCCATATACCTGTATGAGGCGAGGACACAATGAAGGTGAGCGGTGAGGCTCCTTGTCCCCCCATATCACTGTATGAGGTGAAGACACAATGAAGGTGAGTGGTGAGGCTCCTTGTCCCTCCATATCACTGTATGAGGTGAGGACACAATGAAGGTGAGTGGTGACGTGATGTCCCTTGTCCCCCCATATACCTGTATGAGGTGAGGACACAATAAAGGTGAGTGGTGAGGCTCCTTGTCCCCCCATATCACTGTATGAGGTGAGGACACAATGAAGGTGAGTGGTGAGGCTCCTTGCCCCCCCATATCACTGTATGAGGTGAGGACACAATGAAGGTTAGTGGTGAGGCTCCTTGTCCCTCCATATCACTGTATGAGGTGAGGACACAATGAAGGTGAGTGGTGAGGCTCCTTGTCCCTCCATATCACTGTATGAGGTGAGGTCACAATGAAGGTGAGTGGTGATGTCCCTTCATATCACTGTATGAGGTGAGGACACAATGAAGGTGAGTGGTGATGTGATGTCCCTTGTCCAGGGGCGTTGCTAGGTGGCAAGAAGACCAGGGGCTTCAGCCCAAGGCCGGCGGCGGGGGGGGGGGGCGTCGGCGGCTTTGGATCCGGGATGGTCATGGCACTGGGTCTTTTGGCTGGGCGGTGGGGTTGTGTGGTGGGGGGGGGGGGTAAGCTCACTTGCTGGTTGCTGCCTGGCTTACCATTGCCCATCAATTTTGAACACAAAACCCACCTACCTGACACATATGGTGGGGTTAGGCAGATACGGTACAGGGGGAGGGTAAGTGGACATAGTACAGGGGGCTAGAGGGTACAGTATAGGGGCAGCAATGCAGAATACAGATATGGTCTCTTGAAGCAGGGTAGCTGATGTCACAGATCCTATCTATTCTGGAAGGCTGTCACTGGGCTAAATATACAACAGGAATGACAATTCCTATCTTCGTTCCCCATCGTTCCCCATCTGAGTTTTTGTCTCTCTTCTGGTGCTTTGCAGGATTAAAGAAGGATCCCGAGGTGGAGCATCTTACTACTTCTGCTTGTGCATGTGGGATGTGTACTGCGCCAATCACATGGGATGAATAGGAGAAGAGGGTCAGCAGGGATTGGCGCAGTACACATCTCTCACCCACACAAGCAGCAGTAGTAATATGCTCCACCTTGGGGTTCATCTTTAAGCACTGAAAAAAATGGGGTGGGAATGAGAACCATGGGGTAGTAGGGGAGAAAGAGGAGGGGGGATATGAGATGGGGTATGGGTGGAGAAGAACTGGAATGAGACTGGGGAAATCCTGGTCTGTATAGGGATTAAAAAGGAGAATTTGTGCTGGTGGGGGGGTCAGATAGATGGCTGTCAGGGGGACTGGAGAGGGATAATCAGAGATGGGCATGGGGCATACTCTCAGCTGGTAATAGATAGCCATAGTATAAAAAAGTAAATGGGCTGTCTGACAGGGAGGGGAGAGATCTCCATTTCCTAGTAAAGAGACAGTGTTGGGGTGTGCAAGGTGGGGGGGTTCCAGAGATTTGTAATGTTTGTATATCCTGGGACACACACACATGTGTGAAGTGAAGTGTCTGCAGGGAAAAATCAGGGAAGGGAGGGGAGAGATAACAACCAGAGGAGCAGTGTGACAGGCAGAGGAATGGATCTGTGTGAGGAGGACAGCGAGCAGGACGGCCACATAGTGTCTGAGGAGGGGAAGAAGATGTCAGGGAGGGAGAGAGATTAGTGCAGGCACAGACAGATAACACAACTGACCTGTACAGCCAACGTGAGGAGACCTGTTACCACTGCTGCCCGAATCTGCTGGGAGGAAACTTCAAAGGCTCCCCCATGCACCTAGGAGGACCCCTGGGGAGTTCGCAGAAGTGCCTGTGCATTAAGACAGGCTAGCCCTCTCCCGCTCTCAGTGTGATGAATTCCCCAGCTTTCAGGAAGAGGAAACAGACAGCGCTAGGGGAGACCAGGCACCTATAGGAGATCACACGTGGCTAGAACAGGGAGGCAGATCGGTGCGCTGTGACATTCACAGAAATGATGCCGACAGGAGGGAGAGGGAGAGATACATAGCGATGGTTCTGTAATTTTCAAAGCGCACCGATCTGCCTCCCATCAGCGACACTCAGGACCAGAAAAGGCTCGGGGCTAACAATGCAGAGCTAAATGCCCATGACTCGGGGCTTTACGGGGACCCATTCGGGGCTCCAGCCTCCTAAGCCAGGGTCTAACGACGCCTCTGCCCTTGTCCCCCCATATACCTGTATGAGGTGAGGACACAATAAAGGTGAGTGGTGAGGCTCCTTGTCCCTCCATATCACTGTATGAGGTGAGGACACAATGAAGGTTAGTGGTGAGGCTCCTTGTCCCTCCATATCACTGTATGAGGTGAGGACACAATGAAGGTGAGTGGTGAGGCTCCTTGTCCCTCCATATCACTGTATGAGGTGAGGTCACAATGAAGGTGAGTGGTGATGTCCCTTCATATCACTGTATGAGGTGAGGACACAATGAAGGTGAGTGGTGACGTGATGTCCCTTGTCCCCCCATATACCTGTATGAGGTGAGGACACAATAAAGGTGAGTGGTGAGGCTCCTTGTCCCCCCATATCACTGTATGAGGTGAGGACACAATGAAGGTGAGTGGTGAGGCTCCTTGTCCCTCCATATCACTGTATGAGGTGAGGTCACAATGAAGGTGAGTGGTGATGTCCCTTCATATCACTGTATGAGGTGAGGACACAATGAAGGTGAGTGGTGATGTGATGTCCCTTGTCCCCCCATATACCTGTATGAGGTGAGGACACAATAAAGGTGAGTGGTGAGGCTCCTTGTCCCCCCATATCACTGTATGAGGTGAGGACACAATGAAGGTTAGTGGTGAGGCTCCTTGTCCCTCCATATCACTGTATGAGGTGAGGACACAATGAAGGTGAGTGGTGAGGCTCCTTGTCCCTCCATATCACTGTATGAGGTGAGGTCACAATGAAGGTGAGTGGTGATGTCCCTTCATATCACTGTATGAGGTGAGGACACAATGAAGGTGAGTGGTGACGTGATGTCCCTTGTCCCCCCATATACCTGTATGAGGTGAGGACACAATAAAGGTGAGTGGTGAGGCTCCTTGTCCCCCCATATCACTGTATGAGGTGAGGACACAATGAAGGTGAGTGGTGAGGCTCCTTGTCCCTCCATATCACTGTATGAGGTGAGGTCACAATGAAGGTGAGTGGTGATGTCCCTTCATATCACTGTATGAGGTGAGGACACAATGAAGGTGAGTGGTGACGTGATGTCCCTTGTCCCCCCATATACCTGTATGAGGTGAGGACACAATAAAGGTGAGTGGTGAGGCTCCTTGTCCCCCCATATCACTGTATGAGGTGAGGCTCCTTGTCCCTCCATATCACTGTATGAGGTGAGGACACAATGAAGGTGAGTGGTGAGGCTCCTTGTCCCTCCATATCACTGTATGAGGTGAGGTCACAATGAAGGTGAGTGGTGATGTCTCTTCATATCACTGTATGAGGTGAGGACACAATGAAGGTGAGTGGTGACGTGATGTCCCTTGTCCCCCCATATACCTGTATGAGGTGAGGACACAATAAAGGTGAGTGGTGAGACTCCTTGTCCCCCCATATCACTGTATGAGGTGAGGACACAATGAAGGTGAGTGGTGAGGCTCCTTGCCCCCCCATATCACTGTATGAGGTGAGGACACAATGAAGGTGAGTGGTGAGGCTCCTTGTCCCTCCATATCACTGTATGAGGTGAGGTCACAATAAAGGTGAGTGGTGATGTCCCTTCATATCACTGTATGAGGTGAGGACATGAAGGTGAGGCTCATTGTCCCTCCATATCACTGTATGAGGTGAGGTCACAATGAAGGTGAGTGGTGATGTCCCTTCATATCACTTTATGAGGTGAGGACATGAAGGTGAGTGGTGAGGCTCCTTGTCCCTCCATATCACTGTATGAGGTGAGGTCACAATGAAGGTGAGTGGTGATGTCCCTTCATATCACTGTATGGGGTGAGGACATGAAGGTGAGTGGTGAGGCTCCTTGTCCCTCCATATCACTGTATGAGGTGAGGTCACAATGAAGGTGAGTGGTGATGTCCCTTCATATCACTGTATGAGGTGAGGACATGAAGGTGAGTGGTGAGGCTCCTTGTCCCTTCATATCACTGTATGAGATTAGGACACAATGAAGGTGTCTCCTAGTCACTCCATGTCACTGTATGAGGTGAGGGGGACACAATGAAGGTGAGGCTACTTGTCCCTCCATATCACTGTATGAGGTGAGGACACAATGAAAGTGAGTGGTGAGTCTACTCCCCCCCCATATCACTGTATGAGGTGAGGCTCCTTGTCCCTCCATATCCCCGTATGCAGCCATCACACTACACCCAACTCTGCTCTGCAGTACTGAGTCTGACTGACCAGCAGTGAGTGCTCACTGAGCCCAGGCGTCTGCAGTGTTACCATGGGGCCTGGTGGTCCCGCCCCTCCCCCTGGCGCGCTGATTGGTCAGATTCTCCTGCAGGACAAAACTCGGCGTCAATCACATCGCGGGAACTTCAAGTTCTTCTCCCGCCAATCAGCGCGCGGGGAGCACCGGGACGCGACGTCACAGGAAAGAAGGGCGGGATTGGTTGCCGGAAGCGAAGGCACCGGCGGGGAAATGGCGCCGAGCTCGAAATCGGACCGGGGCGCGAGCCGGAAATGGGGACCCCGGGACCACGTGATCCGACAGCTGGACCGGGTGAAGGTACCGGGAGGGGCGGGTCCGGGGGTGAGAAGGAAGGCTGAGGGGGGCTGGGAGGTGTTATTACTGAGGGGGGAGGATTACAGAGAGCGGAGGTGGGGACAGGGACAATAATAAACCAGGGGGGAAAGAGTAATAAAGAGAGGGAGGTGGGCTGGAGTGTAATAAAAGGAAGGGGGACGGGCTGAAGCGTAATAAAGGGAAGGGGGGTGGGCTGAAGCGTAATAAGGAGAAGGGGGGGGGGGGTTGAAGCGTAATAAAGGGAAGGGGGTGGGCTGAAGCGTAATAAGGAGAAGGGGGGGGGGTTGAAGCGTAATAAAGGGAAGGGGGTGGGCTGAAGCGTAATAAAGGGAAGGGGGGTGGGCTGAAGCGTAATAAGGAGAAGGGGGGGGGGTGGGTTGAAGCATAATACGGAGAAGGGTGTGGGTTGAAGCGTAATAAGGAGAAGGGGGGGTGGGTTGAAGCGTAATAAGGAGAAGGGGGGGTGGGTTGAAGCGTAATAAGGAGAAGGGGGGGTGGGTTGAAGCGTAATAAGGAGAAAGGGGGGTGGGTTGAAGCGTAATAAGGAGAAGGGGGTGGGTGGAAGCGTAATAAGGAGAAGGGGGGGGGGTGGGTTGAAGCGTGAGAAGGGGGGGGGGGGGGTTGAAGCGTAATACGGAGAAGGGGGGTGGGCTGAAGCGTAATACGGAGAAGGGGGGTGGGCTGAAGCGTAATACGGAGAAGGGGGGTGGGCTGAAGCGTAATACGGAGAAGGGGGGTGGGCTGAAGCGTAATACGGAGAAGGGGGGTGGGCTGAAGCGTAATACGGAGAAGGGGGTGGGCTGAAGCGTAATACGGAGAAGGGGGGTGGGCTGAAGCGTAATACGGAGAAGGAGGGGGTGGGTTGAAGCGTAATACGGAGAAGGAGGGGGTGGGTTGAAGCGTAATACGGAGAAGGAGGGGGTGGGTTGAAGCGTAATACGGAGAAGGGGGGTGGGTTGAAGCGTAATACGGAGAAGGGGGGTGGGCTGAAGCGTAATACGGAGAAGGGGGTGGGCTGAAGCGTAATACGGAGAAGGGGGGTGGGCTGAAGCGTAATACGGAGAAGGAGGGGGTGGGTTGAAGCGTAACACGGAGAAGAAGGGGGTGGGTTGAAGCGTAATACGGAGAAGGGGGGTGGGTTGAAGCGTAATACGGAGAAGGAGGGGGTGGGCTGAAGCGTAATACGGAGAAGGGGGGTGGGCTGAAGCGTAATACGGAGAAGGAGGGGGTGGGTTGAAGCGTAACACGGAGAAGAAGGGGGTGGGTTGAAGCGTAATACGGAGAAGGGGGGTGGGTTGAAGCGTAATACGGAGAAGGAGGGGGTGGGCTGAAGCGTAATACGGAGAAGGGGGGTGGGTTGAAGCGTAATACGGAGAAGGGGGGTGGGTTGAAGCGTAATACGGGAGAAGGGGGGTGGGTTGAAGCGTAATACGGAGAAGGGGGGTGGGCTGAAGCGTAATACGGAGAAGGGGGGTGGGCTGAAGCGTAATACGGAGAAGGGGGGTGGGCTGAAGCGTAATACGGAGAAGGGGGGTGGGCTGAAGCGTAATACGGAGAAGGGGGGTGGGCTGAAGCGTAATACGGAGAAGGGGGTGGGCTGAAGCGTAATACGGAGAAGGGGGGTGGGCTGAAGCGTAATACGGAGAAGGAGGGGGTGGGTTGAAGCGTAATACGGAGAAGGAGGGGGTGGGTTGAAGCGTAATACGGAGAAGGAGGGGGTGGGTTGAAGCGTAATACGGAGAAGGAGGGGGTGGGTTGAAGCGTAATACGGAGAAGGGGGGTGGGTTGAAGCGTAATACGGAGAAGGGGGGTGGGCTGAAGCGTAATACGGAGAAGGGGGTGGGCTGAAGCGTAATACGGAGAAGGGGGGTGGGCTGAAGCGTAATACGGAGAAGGAGGGGGTGGGTTGAAGCGTAACACGGAGAAGAAGGGGGTGGGTTGAAGCGTAATACGGAGAAGGGGGGTGGGTTGAAGCGTAATACGGAGAAGGAGGGGGTGGGCTGAAGCGTAATACGGAGAAGGGGGGTGGGCTGAAGCGTAATACGGAGAAGGAGGGGGTGGGTTGAAGCGTAACACGGAGAAGAAGGGGGTGGGTTGAAGCGTAATACGGAGAAGGGGGGTGGGTTGAAGCGTAATACGGAGAAGGAGGGGGTGGGCTGAAGCGTAATACGGAGAAGGGGGGTGGGTTGAAGCGTAATACGGAGAAGGGGGGTGGGCTGAAGCGTAATACTGAGAAGGGGGGTGGGCTGGAGTGTAAAAAAAAAAAAGGTAGAGGGAGGGGGTTTAGTGTAATAAGGGGGATGGGCTGGTGTATAAAGAAGGGGGGGGGCTGAAGTGTAATAAGGGGAGAGGATAGAGTGTAATAAGTAGAAAGGGAGGGAGGGATGGAGTGTAGTAAGAGGGGTACTGGGGTGCAATAAAGAGAGATGGGGGGGTTTGAGTGTAATAAATGGAATGTAATAAGGGGAGAGGGAGTGTAGTGCAATAAGGAGAGGGGCAGTGACCAACATGTAATAGGAGAGTGGTCAGGGACTGGGTAATATTCTGATGACTAGTGAAATACGGCATTATGGCCACTACCGCTTTTCCCTGAAAATAAGACCTAGTGCTATTACCCAGGATGGCGGCAATATAAGCCCTACCCTCGAAAATAAGCCCTAGTTTAAAATGCTTGTAAAATCCTATAATCCGCTCTATTACAGTAATATATAATGTACAATATGTGTGTTTCTGTAATATAATTGTGGGGAAAAGCTCCGGCGGGTCACAGAAGCGCAGAGCGGCGCTATAACAAAGGTATTTGGATTATAGGATTTTACAAGCATTTTACACTGGGGATTCCTGACAGGCAGGGAGAGAGGGGGAGAGAAGACCGCACATTATATGGTAAGACCTACCCTGAAAATTAAACCTACTGTGTCTTTTATTGCCAAAAATAATATAAGACTCTGGCTTATTTCCGGGGAAACGCGGTGGGTGGAGCTGACCAGTGCAGGAAATATAAATGTGATGTAAGAAAGAATACAATGTAACAATTCTATAGGATTGGGAAATGTAAGGCGTGTATTTCCTGGGCTCCTCCCCCAGTCAGTGTGTAGTGTAGGATTATAATACAAGTAATACAGAAGATTGGGTGTGAGGAGGATCCAGTGATCAGTGGAGGAATGTCTGTACACACGGTGGGGGGGGGGGGGGGGGGAGTCAGTACACTCGGGGGGAGGTCTGTGACCCCCTCAGTGTGTGGATATCCGATCCATGGACTCTCCTGGTCTCTCTCCCGCCTCCTGTGGGATGTCTGTAGTAGAAGTCCCCTCCCCCCTCCATGCAGTGGATATAAATGTTGGTATTTATTTCCTGTATGTGATCCCGGAATAAGGAAAGGTTTCTATCTTCCTCAGATCACAGGTCAGCTCTCCCCTCGTCTGTTCCGGAAGCTTCCACCCCGCCTCTGTGTGTCTCTGCGCAATATTGTGGATGAGGAGATCCTACAAAAAGGGTAAATATGGCCTCCTTTCTACACACCGCCCGGGAGGGTGCTATTACATCTATTACATTCCAGGGCCATCCAAAGTTTTTTCTTAGGAAATAGTCAACTGCCATCGTCTGCATCCTTTGCTCTCTGTGGAAGCAGTGGTCTCTCTGCAGAGATCTGACATGACATGGGCAGTATTCAGAGAATGCTTTGCATTTTCTAAAAGAATACAAAGAGGGGGATTTACTAAAACTGGTGCACACAGAATCTGAGGCAGTTGTGCATGGGAGCCAATCGACTTCTAACTTCGGCTTTTTCTATTAAAGGGTCACTAAAAGTTTTTTTTTTTTTTTTAGCTAAATGGCTTCCTTTACCTTAATGCAGTCCTGGTTTCATGTCCTCATTGTTTGTTTTTGCTCTGATGTTGCTGTAATTCTGCTCTGTTCTGGACACTTCCTGGTTGTCCGTTTCCTGATGACCACAGTACTGGGAGATTCTAGTTTGGTTTTCCTAACCATCACTCTCTATGGCACTGTCCAGCACATATGCATTAAATTGCATGCAAAAACTAAGCTGGATGAAAAAACGAAACTAAAACTGCAGGTACATTATATGATTGATTTTTTATCTGTTTTAAAAAGCAATCGGTTAACTATTATGTCTCTACAGTCATTTCAGCAAAAAAATGTTTTTCCTTTAGTGACCCTTTAAGCTTTAACAATAAAACCTGGAAGCTGATTGGTTTCTATGCAGAGCTGCACCAGATTTTGCACTCTAGTTTTAGTAAATCTCCCAAAGTGTTTTCTGATTGGATAATGTGGAGGGGTGGGGCTGTGAGCTGTCCAATCAGAGAACGCTTTGCATTCTTTCACAAGATCCAAATCATTCTTTGAATGTTATCCAGCTGACCTCCTGTGTTCTCAATGCAGCAGAGGTTGGTGAGGGACCTGGAAGCTAGCAGAGATCACTGGAGTAGAGGTGTCTGAGAGATTTCCAGCTTCCAGGGACATCAGACAAGTATGCTATATACAGAGTTGCATTGGGACCTGGGATTCCTCTTTAAAGCTGCAGTTACAATAGACACAAATCGCAACATCAATACATACTTGGGGGTTGTTTTTATTTTTTTACATGTAAGCAGTGCAAGTACCTAAACTTGACTTGGTATCTTCAGCCTCCTGCAGGCCCTATACTGCAGAGCTCAGGGAGGGTGAAGGAGAAGCAGCACAAGGAGCTAATCCTGTGCTGATAGGAGGAGAACACAGAAATGAGCTCATCATGCTGTTTCTCCTTTACTGCCTGCCTGGTCATAAGTTAGGGGGAGGGTACATGACATGTGGGATGAATGATGCAGACAGTCATTCATCCTAAAAGAATGAGCACCTCCTTTTTTTTTTTTTTTTAAACAATAGAAAGAATGAGCACATGTTGTGGCCAAAAAGTAGTACTGTGGGGGGAGGGCAGGTCTATATTGAAGGTTTGTAGCAAAAGCCACTTCTTTCTAGCCCACAGAGAGACTCATGAAGTCGCTGACCTTTGAGTTATACTGCCACCTTCAGGAGGATTGAACACTTGCAAGAAAAAAAAAAAAAAAAACACAGTTGGCCAGCCCAGTATAACCCCTTCCACTACCAGCATGCCTCGTTTTTTTTTTTTTTTGCTTGTCCTCTAGGAGAGTGGACATATTTTATGGCGCTCTGCTAAAGACTCGCCTATTCTTCCATATTCAAGGTGTGTTCTTTACACTGCTGCTGAAGGCTTCCCTCAGATTTGCAGCCTTGAGTGATTGTCCTCAGCCTGACCTTTGGAATGCCTCACCCAGATCCTGCTGGACTGGGTGTTGCTGGAGTGGTGACCTCTGGGCTCCTTGTCGGGTGCTTTGGAGCCGCCGGCATTGCCTCAGTGCTTACCCTGTTGTCTCTGAAGAGTTGTTCAGTGAGTAGGTGGGTCAGGCTGAGCATTGGGAGCTACTTCAGTTTTATCAGTCAATGGGTGCTGTTAAATACCAACCTCCCACACCCCTTCCCCTCTGTTTTATTTTTATTTATTTTTCAGCTGGAAAGGAGGTTAACAGTGTGGGACTGCTTTTACAACAACCTAAACCAGTGGTTCTCCACTCGTGTCCTCAGGGCCCTCTAATTTGCAGGATAACTGAAATACATCACAGGTGACATGATTTGCTGCTCAGTGATTGCAGTATTCTAGTCTGAATCTCCCCAAGGTAATACTTGAAATCTGGCCTGTTGGTGGGTCCTGAGGACAAGAGTTAAGAACCACTGACCTAAACACTTGCAGCGTGGTCAATGTATTCCTTATTACCGCTCTGGTGATCCACAATTGGGAAGGGTACAGGCGCATTGCGGGCGGTATTGCTGCGGTTTCCCATTGTTTTAAATGGGAAGGAGCTGTATACACGCCGCTCCAAAGATGCTGCTGACAGGAGATTTTTTTTCTCTCCCGACAGCGCATCGCCTCGGGCTTTTACATTGAGTAGGCAGTGAAGGAGTTTTTCAGGTGGTATAGCAGCGCAATTTTTAGCGCTGTACCGCCTGAAAAACTCCTCAGTGTGAAAGGGGTGTTAGGGAGGGTGACCCCCCTGACATGCCATATTTGGCTCCCACTTCCTCCTGGGGCACCGGAAGGAAGTTCACTTTTCCCCCTCCCTCTCGGCAATCGTCTGGGACACGTCACATGTCTGACTGGTCAGAACCCTTTAAAGCTGAACTTTACCAAAAAGGGGAGGTTCGCTTGTTTGCATCCCGCATTTGTCACTTTTTAGGGGGGACAGGTACCTTGTTATGACAGGTACCCGCTTCTACTTCCGGTTAGATCACTGAGGTAATCTGTGTAGCAGTTCGCTCCTCCCCGCATGCCTTCTGGGACATGTCACAGGTTTTGGAAGACTGCGGGACCATTCAGAAAGTGGAGCCGGGATCATGCACTTAAGCCCCATTCACACCTGAGCATTTTGTAGCTTAAAGCCTAAAGCTACAAAACGCTGGAGGGGGAAAAAAAAAACTAAATCAATTCCTTCACTGCCAGTATCATTTTCACAGTAACCAGTGCATTTTTATAGCACTAATCGCTGCAAAAATGACAATGGTCCCAAAAATGTGTCAAAAGTGTTCGATGTGTCCGCCATGATGTTGCAGTCACGATACAAATCGCAGATCGCTGCCATTACTAGTAAACTACATCTGTGCGCAGGATGCTCTCTACGTGTTAGAGACTTCAAGGAGGTGTGAATTACTCAATGCATACTGGGAAATGTAGTTCTTACATGAACGAGCGCCGCAAACCAGAAGGTGAATGAGAGAACAGAAACTAGAACGCCGGAGGTGATATAGATGAAGGAATTTAATGGGTATTTACACTTTTTTTTTTAACAGAATCCTTACACTATTCTGTCTGTCTACCTTGCAGACATTCATTTTAGGCAAAAAAAATAATTCCTTTACAACTCCTTTAAGTGGTTAAAATGCATGAATTTTTTTTTTTTTTTTAAGGAATGCCAGGAATAAATGTTTGCATGTCACTTTCTGTTCTTCTATTTATATAACTTGCCTAGATGAATTGCCTCAATAAAAAATAATAACAAAATGCTAGAACACCCTTGCAGCTAGCAGCTTCCTTTTGCGTAATTCCTCCTCTGCGGGGCACCGTTCTCTGTTCTTCCATTGACTTGTATGTGTTTCTGTCCCTGCAGACACATCTTCCTGGGTTTCTCCAAGTGTGGCCGCTTTGTGTTGTCATACACAAGTGATGTCCTGGACGATGACTTCTCCTTCTACTCCTATCACCTGTACTGGTGGCATTTCCAGGGACACAGCAAGCTGCGTTTGGTAAGAGCCATTTCGTGTTGAGACTTTTCACTAACCGACACCAAAATCTGAACTCATCTGTTACAGCGGTGCAGAAATTCATGAACTGTTGCTGACAAAAAGATGTTTCAAGCCCAACGGGGTTGTAAAGGTACAATTTTTTTATTTTTTTCCCCCTAAATAGCTTCCTTTACCTTAGTGCAGTCCTCCTTCACTTACCTCATCCTTCCAATTGGCTTTTAAATGTCCTCCATTTCGTCTGAGAAATCCTCACTTCCTGTTCTTCTGTCTGTAACTCCACACAGTAATGCGAGGCTTTCTCCCTGGTGTGGAGTGTCATGCTCGCCCCCTCCCTTGGACTACAGGAGAGTCAGGACGCTCTCTACAGTGCAGATAAAGGAGCTGTGTGTTAGTGGGCGTCCTGACTCTCCTGTAGTCCATTGGAGAGGGTGGGCACTCCACATCAGGAGTGAATGACATTTAAAAGCAAAATGGAAGGATGAGGTAAGTGAAGGAGGACTGAACTACGGTAAAGGAAGCTATTTAGGGAAAAATAAATGTACCTTTACAACCCCTTTTTTAAGCCTTACACACAATTGGATTATACGATGGGAATTGGTGATTGGAAAATCTGACCGTTTGTATGCTCCATCGGACAATTGCTGTTAAATTTTCCGTCAACAAATGTGGACTAGCATGCTTTTAAAATTGTCCGCAAAGTACAAACGCGCATGCTCAGAAGCAATGCTCACCAAAACTCAACATTTTGCCCAAAGGATGGCGCTAAAGAGCTGAAAAACCATGCAGTTTCGTGTTTGTTGGCCGATAATTTTTTACCGTTTTGTATGCAATACAAGTTCCTGGCCAACTCCCTAAAAGTTAAAAGTCCCACGCTTTGTCTGGAAAATCCGATCGTGTGTACGAGGCTTTAGGTACAATTAAGACTTCTAAATGTTTCCTATAACATCACATATCTGGACTTTTTGACTTCAGGTCCACTTTAATTATAATCCTTCACTTCTCTACAGAAAGGGTTGGTGGATGAGTATTATGCGATACCGTATGGCCAATACAGAGGTTGAGCAAAGCGAAATGCATTTTCTTTCTCGTACATCACGGGACACAGAGCGGCATATTCATTACTATGTGGGTTATATGGAGTACCTTCAGGTGTGGACACTGGCAATCTTCAAACAGGAAGTCCCCTCCCTATATAACCCCCTCCCCTAGAGGGAGTCCCCCAGTTTTTTCGCCAGTGTCTTAGGTGTTGGTCACGGAATAGCTTTGCTCCACATCCTTTGGGATTAAGGGCGGGCTAACCGGATCTGTCCAAGGAGCCTCAGTGCCAAAGTGGACAGTACCCGGGCCCCAAACCGTGGGGTTTTGCCTATAATGCTCCTCTTTGGAGGGCTGGACCCTGGGCCCAGGACTTGGAGTTTGCAAAAACCATAAGGTTCCTGTTTTGCCAGGGTGCTATATAGGTCCAGGACAGTGGGTACCTTCATAGGACCCCAGGGCCTGAAGGTCTACTACGCTACCCACGGAGATGGGAGAAGACTGGATCAGTTTGCTGGTCAAACATCCTGCAGCATGGAGCAGGTAAGGGGGAGCCTGCGGGACTTGGTTCGACAGCAGGCTCCCCGGGGTAACCTAAAAGGGGGGATAGCCTGAGTATGCTCTGCATGGGCAACTGTGATCACTATGTCTTAGAGACAGGATGACACCCTTTCTCCCCCCATCACTAGGCCCCCCCTGTCTAAAGTGTGTTGCTAGCTAACCTGCTGTTGCTTCCTAGAGGCTAGTAAAGGATCCTTAGGGGCCTTAAAAGAGTCCTACCTGGCCGGGAGTTTTGAATCTGCCGCCGTTTCTGCGCCATGGATCTCCAGCAGCGCGGCTCCTCCATGTTCTTCCTGTTTCCGGGTACGCGCGCGCGCGCGCGCGTGCACGCGCGCGTCGTATTGACGAATTTTCGCGCCATCCAGACAGGAGGGCGGGGGGGGGCGGGCCTGCGGCGTCATACAGGGGCGCGCCCTTCTGCTGTTATAGACAGCAGGCCTTGTCAGGGCTCAGTCTGTGGCTGATTGTTTCAAGAGAGGACGCAGGGCGGCAGAACAGTGACTCCCGGTGGCGGAAAAGGGGTAGTACATGTGGACTTTGTCCCAATGTCTATTGTTAAGCCAAAGAATCCCCCTTATTTGACAGCAGGTTGGAGGCTGGCAAACTTAAGTTAGGGGCATTGTGTATGGTCATAGAAAATATATAATTATTTAAAAAAAAAAAAAAAAAAAAAAAACCAACATACGGGCCCATCAGTTTGTGGGGACACTAGTAATCTACTTTCCCCTAAACTCTGGAATTGTACTCCTGGCCACTACAGTCTGTTGTGTGGGCGGAGTCCCTCGATTTTGTATTATGGCTTCCAAGGGTTCGGGGTCAAAGGGTACAAAAAAGACCAAAAAACAAAAGGGTTCCCTTTCTGATTCTGATATGCCGATTCTTTCCCCGCAGCTTATTAATTTAAGAAGCGCCTTGGATGAGCCATTAGGGGGATCTGGTGCGGAGGCTGGCCCAGATCAGCCCAGCCCTGTGTTTATCACAGAGGAGATGCTAGCCGTATCCCTAGGGGGGCTAGAAGAGAGAATAGCAGCATTGATCGCTAGAGCTATTCCTGGTAAGAAACGGGTTAGATCCCCATCACCAGGGAGTGTATCCTCAGATGCTGAGATTCTCTCTCCGGAGGAATTAGAATCACAGGAGGATCAACTGGACCTGAACCGAGAGGGTTCAGGGATTGAGGGGTCTACCTCTGAGGAACCATTTTCAGACTCCCAGACGGAAAGACTGTGGGTACAGTCTTTGACGGACATGGTCCGCTCGGCATTTAGTTTGCCATTACCAGAACCTCAGGTTCCTCCGGTATCCTCTCTGGGCTCTTTGAGAGCCCCGTTAAGCAACGCAGTTTTTCCGGTCCATCCTCTCTTGGAGGAATTGATCTTTCGGGATTGGGTACGGCCGGACAGGGTTTTTCTGCCACCGAAAAGATTTGCGGTCATTTATCCCATGGAGGAAAAATTCTCCAAGAGATGGAAGCTCCCAGTAGTGGATGCAGCCATCTCATGTGTGAATAAATCACTAACTTGCCCGGTGGAAAATATACATATGTTTAGAGATCCGGTTGATAAAAGATTAGAAACACTTTTAAAAGCATCCTTTGCTACGGCAGGAGCAGTGGTGCAGCCAGCGGTAGCTGCAATTGGAGTTTGTCAGGCATTAAAAGACCAGACAAAAGAGATGTTAAAAGACATGCCTACCCAACAAGCAGAAGAGTTTGCTGACATTCCCAGAGTTCTGTGTTTTGCGGTAGATGCTATAAAAGATTCCATCCAGCAGGCTTCTCGTTTATCACTATGTTTGGTACACATGAGAAGGCTCTTATGGTTGAAGAACTGGGCGGCAGAACCCCCATGCAAAAAGCTTCTGGCAGGATTTCCCTTCCATGGAGGGCGACTCTTCGGAGAGGATCTGGATAAATATATTCAGACTATTTCAAATGGCAAGAGTACCCTTTTACCGGTCAAAAAGACATTCCGGGCTCCTACATTTAAAAGGCAGCTTTTTCCTGTCTCGGGGCCCTCTAATTCCAGGCAGTATCGACGGCCGCCTGCGCGATCCAACGGTAACAGTAGATCGCAGGGACAAACCCCTGGGGGTAAGAAGCCGTGGTATCGCAAGCCGTCAAAGGCAGCCCCTAAGTCTGCCTTATGAAGGGGCGCCCCCACTCTCACGGGTGGGGGGAAGGCTTCGTCTCTTCTCAGAAATTTGGGAAGCCAAGATCCCCGACAAATGGGTCCGGGCATCTGTAACCACAGGTTACAGACTGGAATTTCTGAGGTATCCTCCGCCTCATTTTCAAGCTACCAAGGGATCCAGCAAGGAAGGCCTCAATGCTGGCAGCCTTGGATCACCTGCTTTGCCAGGACGTAATTTTAGAAGTGCCAGCCCAAGAGCAAGGCCTAGGTTTCTATTCCAATCTCTTTGTCATACCAAAGCCCAACGGCGATGTCAGGCCAATTTTGGACCTAAAGAGGTTAAACGGTTATCTAAGGGTCAGCAGCCGCCGCGCTTCAGAAGAGCGATTTTCTGGCCTCCATAGACATAAAAGATGCTTACCTTCATGTACCAATCTGTCAGTCGCATCAAAGGTTTTTACGCTTCGCGGTCGGGCAGCGACACTTCCAATTCAGGGCGCTCCCTTTCGGGCTGGCCACGGCCCCCCGGGTATTCACGAAGATCCTAGCCCCAGTTCTGGCCAATTTAAGAATCCAAGGAGTCACAGTCCTAGCATACTTGGACGACCTTTTAATTATAGATCATTCACGGACGGGTCTGCAGAAGGCAGTAAACCTCACGGTTCGGTACCTCGAAGAATTCGGCTGGGTCCTAAACCAGGGAAAGTCAGCATTCCAGCCTACAAAGCAGTTGGAATACCTCGGCATGAGGTTAGACACGGAACGTCAAAAGGTGTTCCTGCCCCTGGTAAAGATCAGGGCGATCAAGGGGTTGGTTCAGTTGGTTATAAACAAGAGAAGACCAACTATTCGCCTGTGTATGCGATTACTAGGCAAGCTAGTGGCCACATTCGAGGCAGTACCATACGCTCAGATCCACACTCGCGTCCTACAGGCAGCCATTTTAGCAACCTGGGGCAAGAGGGCACATGCCTTAGAGTCCCCTTTGACGCTATCATCAAGGGTCCGACAAAGCCTGGCCTGGTGGTTGAACCCTCAGAACCTTCTAAAGGGAAGATCCTTCAGCCCTGTTGTCTGGAAGGTAGTTACCACAGACGCCAGCCTGGCAGGCTGGGGGGCGGTCTTCGAGGGGTTCTCCCGCCAGGGAACTTGGGTGAAAGCAGAGAGGCAGCTCTCCATCAATGTCTTGGAAATCAGAGCGGCTCGCCTAGCCCTGTTGGCGTGGACCTCCAGATTAAAGGGGTTCCCGGTGAGAATCCAGTCAGACAATGCCACGGCGGTGGCATACATAAACCACCAAGGGGGAACCAGGAGCCAGGCCGCTCAAAGGGAAGTGAACTTGATTTTTCAATGGGCAGAGGCTCATGTACCCTGCATTTCAGCGATATTCATTCCAGGAGTGGACAACCTGCAGGCAGACTTCTTAAGTCGCCAGAGTCTGTTGCCAGGGGAGTGGTCTCTGCATCCCCAGGTCTTTCAGACAATCTGCCAGAGGTGGGGAACGCCAGACGTAGATATAATGGCATCCAGGTTCAACAAGAAACTAGACAGGTTCGTGTCGCGAGCGAGGGATCCGATGGCCTGCGGAACCGATGCGTTGGTGTGCCCTTGGCATCAATTCAAACTTCTATATGCATTTCCTCCACTACAGTTACTCCCCCGCCTGTTGCGCAGGATCAGAGTGGAGCACAAGCCAGTCATTCTAATAGCTCCAGCTTGGCCCCGGAGGGCTTGGTACTCGCTAGTCCTGAATATGGCAGTGGGAGACCCTTGGACTCTCCCTCTACAACCAGACCTACTCTCACAAGGTCCGATCCTCCACCCTACATTACAGCGTCTAAATTTGACGGCCTGGAGGCTGAATCCCTGATTCTCAGGGGTAGGGGTCTGTCTAGGCAGGTAATCCCTACCCTGATTAAGGCTAGAAAGCCGGTCTCCAGGGTAATTTATTACAGGGTGTGGAGGAATTATATAGGCTGGTGTGAATCCAAAAGATGGAATTGCCGCAAATATACTATTGATAGGGTGTTAAGTTTTCTCCAGCTAGGAGTGGATAAAGGCCTGGCACTAAGCACAATCAAAGGACAGATCTCAGCTCTGTCAGTGTGGTTTCAGAGGCCGCTGGCCACCCACTCGCTGGTAAAGACCTTCTTACAGGGGGTCTTGCGTATTAATCCTCCTGTCAAGTCACCAGTTTGTCCTTGGGACTTAAATCTTGTCCTGTCCACTCTACAGAAACAGCCTTTTGAGCCTCTGGCTGAGATTCCTTTACTCTTACTGACAAGAAAATTGGTTTTCTTGGTCGCCATAGTTTCGGCCAGGAGAGTGTCAGAATTAGCAGCCTTATCGTGTAAGGAACCATATCTTGTTCTGCATAAGGACAGGGCAGTTCTCCGGCCCCATCCTTCCTTTCTACCAAAGGTTATATCCAAATTTCACTTAAACCAGGATTTGGTACTTCCATCCTTCTTTCCAAAACCTACATCTAGAAAGGAGGGGTTGCTGCATACCTTGGATATTGTCCGGGCCATGAAGGCCTATCTTAAAGCTACAGAAAAGATCCGGAAAACAGATGTGTTATTCGTTCTACCAGATGGCCCCAAGAAGGGGCAGGCAGCTGCAAAATCCACCATCTCAAGATGGATTAGACAATTAATCATTCAAGCCTACGGGTTGAAGAGGTTGCCTCCTCCGTTGTCGGTGAAGGCCCATTCTACCAGGGCCATGGGCGCCTCTTGGGCAGCACACCATCAGATCTCTATGGCTCAGATATGCAAGGCAGCAACGTGGTCATCAGTCCACACGTTTACAAGGTTTTATCAACTAGACGTGAGAAGGAATGCGGATTCTGCCTTTGGACAGGCAGTACTACAGGCTGCAGTTTGAAATCCTCGGGATCAGAAAACACCCTTGGATATAAAAAAAAAAAAAAAAAAAAGTTTTTTCTTGACTAAGTTGGAATTATTATGATTTGAGTTTATCTCTAAATTGAATCCTTCTTTGGAAGATGTCTCCCTCCCCTCATTAAAGCATTGCTTTCGGACATCCCACATAGTAATGAATATGCCGCTCTGTGTCCCGTGATGTACGAGAAAGAAAAAGGGATTTTTAAATACAGCTTACCTGTAAAATCCTTTTCTTGGAGTACATCACGGGACACAGAGCTCCCACCCCTCTTTTGGGTGACCATTTTGGGAGGCATACTGCTTGCTACAAAACTGGGGGACTCCCTCTAGGGGAGGGGGTTATATAGGGAGGGGACTTCCTGTTTGAAGATTGCCAGTGTCCACACCTGAAGGTACTCCATATAACCCACATAGTAATGAATATGCCGCTCTGTGTCCCGTGATGTACTCCAAGAAAAGGATTTTACAGGTAAGCTGTATTTAAAAATCCCTTTTTTGCTGCTTTACAACTTTGAAAGCAACTGCAGGTTATAAACGCCTAGCAGGAACTGAGATTTCAGCCCATTGCACAGTGGACCGATCAAAAAAAAAAGCCAAATGCTCCGGTCATAGCAGTTGTATTAACGCTCTTATGTTAGACCTTTTTGGGTCATTCCCGAACAGACCTGCTGCAGTACACACGGGCCGCCCGAAATTCGTTTTTATGCATGGAAGTCGCTGGTCAATAATTTTCAAAGGCTGATATATATGGGTGCATCCCTAATTTTAAATAGGTTTTAGCCCAGGGCTTTCCCCAGCATGCAGACGTACATCCAACCTGTAATTTACATGTGCAAGGCAAACAAACTGGTTCTTAATACCTCCTCCCACCCAGGTAGGGAAAGAAAGCACCGTGTAAACCCGAGTGACATACTTGGCTATAGATCAAGGATATGCAATTAACGGACCTCCAGCTGTTTCAGAACTACAATTCCCATGAGGCATAGCAAGACTCTGACAGTCACAAGCATGACTCCCAGAGGCAAATGCATGATGGGACTTGTAGTTTTGCGACAGCTGGAGGTCCGCTAATTGCATATCCCTGCTATAGATACATTGAAAAAGTATTCATACCCCTTGAAATGTTCTAAATTTTCTCATGTTACAACCAAAAACATAATTGTATTTTATTGGGATTTTATGTGATGGACCAACACAAAGTGCCACATAATTGTGAAGTGGAAGGAAAATGATAAATGGCTTTTTATTTATATTTTTACAAATAAATTTGTCATACGTGTGACATGCATTTGTATTCACCCCCCCTTTACTCTGAAACCCCTAACGAAAATCTAATGGAACCAATTGCCTTCAGAAGTCACCTAATTGGTAAAGGGAGTCCACCTGTGTGTAATTTAATCTCAGTATAAGTACAGCTGTTCTGTGAAGCACTTAGAGGTTTGTTAGAGAACCTTATGGCCCATACACACGATCCGAATATCGGCCGACGGATCGTACGACTTTTTTCGCTTAATAATCGCAAGTAATATAAAATAGGTTTTTAAACTCACGAAAATTATCGTACGATAGAAAAAAACGATCGGAAGTGATGTCACGTGTTGTAATGTATTTGTATTGTATTGTCGGACGACGGCTGTACTGACTAAACGAAAATCGTACGAGAATTTTTCGCGCTTGTCCGATCGAATTTAATCGGATGAACGGTCGTGATCGGCTGTCGAAAGTAGTGTACACACGATCCGAAAATCGTACGATCCATCATCGGACGATCGTTTTCGTCCGATATTCGGATCGTGTGTATGGGCCATTAGTGAACAAACGGCATCATAAAGGCCAAGGCGCACACCAGACAGGTCAGGGATAAAGTTGTGGAGAAGTTTAAAGCAGGGTAAGGTTATAAAAAAAAATATCCCAAGCTTTAAACATCTTGCAGAGCTCTGTTCAATCCATCATCCGAAAACGGAAAGAGTATGGCACAACTGAAAACCTATGGCTGTCCACCTAAACTGACAGGTCGAGCAAGGAGAGCATTAATAAGAGAAGCAGCCAAGAGGCCCAAAGGTGACTCTGGAGGAGCTGCAGAGATCCACAGCTCAGGTGGGAGAATCTGTCTACAGGACAACTATTAGTTGTGTTCTCCACAAATCTGCCCTTTATGGAAGAGAGGCAAGAAGAAAGCCATTGTTTAAAGAAAGCCATAAGAAGTCCCGCTTGCAGTTTGTGAGAAGCCATGTGGGGGACACAGCAAACATGTGGAAGAAGGTGCTCTGGTCAGATGAGACCAAAATTTTACTTTTGGGCATAAAAGCAAAAACGTTATGTGTGGCAGAAAACTAACACTGCACATCACCCTGAACACACCATCCACACTGTGAATTGAGCTATTTTGCAAAAAATGGGCAAAAATATCGCTCTCAAAGATGGTAGAGACATCCCCTAAAAGACTTGCAGCTGTAATTGCAGTGAAAGGAGGTTCTACAAAGTATTGACTCAGGGGGGCTGAATACAAATGTACCCCCCACTTTTCACATATTTATTTGTAAAACCTTTTGAATACCATTTATCATTTTCCTTCCACTTCACAATTATGTGCCTCTTTGTGTTGGTCTATCACATAAAACCCCAATAAAATACATTTATGTTTTTGGTTGCAACATGACAAAATGTGGATAATGTCAAGGGGTATGGATACTTTTTCAAGGCAGTATGCAATATAGTGTGTGTGTGTGTGTGTGTGTGTGTGTGTGTGTGTGTGTGTGTGTGTGTATTTATATATTTTTTATTTATTAATATAACATTTATTTTTATAAAAATGATAGACCTGCTTATGAACTTGTAAAATTAAAAAGAATACAATTGACCTTTTAATTGTGTTGCGCTTGTCCCCAGGTACGGCAGGTACGTCTCTTCCAAGATGAGGAAATCTACAGTGACCTCTTCTTGACGGTGTGCGAGTGGCCCAGTGACAGCTCCAAGGTCATTGTGTTTGGCTTCAAGTAAGTCTTCCACCTTCATACATCCTGACAGTCCTTTACCAGTCCAGTCCGCAGTAACCTCCTATTTCCCTGTTCAGCACTTCTGGCAATGGGATGATAATGAATATGATGAGCGATGAGAATCATCGAGATATTTACATCAGCACTGTGTCCGCTCCTCCAACGTCACCCTGTATAGACTGCCGGGAGTCAGGGACTGGTAGGTAGAGTTTGTACCATGTCACCTCTTCCAGCACATCATACGGTCATGTTTCCACAACTCTAAATTGCCTGTATTCAGGAAGATTTCATTTTTCTTTCTGGTTCTCCATGTCTACATCCATTATAGTATTAGTACCTAAATGGGTTTTGATCTTTATTTTAAATTTTTTGCTTGCCATTGAAAAACGGTAATCATATCTGTGTGTATGGAATGCTGTAACGGTAATATTTTAAACATTGCCTGCTGGGAACTGTGAAAACAGAGTCTGTACCTTGGGCAAGCTCCGTATTAGCTGATGTTTTACAGTTATGATGGTTTTGCAGTTTAGGTTTTAATTTTTTTAAAGTGGTAGTAAACCCTTTTGTAACATTTTTACCTACAGGTAAGCTTGTAATGGGGCTTACCTGTAGGTAAAATGAATATCCCCAAAACGTGCATCGTTTAGGAGATTTTCTATTGCGCAGCAGCCGGTGATGTCATGAGCGCATACGCACTGATAGAACGGCATACCCGTGCCCTTACTTCAGGGCTCTGTACAATGCCTGGGGCTCCAACACACACGGGCAAGACCTCGCAAACCCCCCAAAAAAACTGAGTGAAGATGGAACCCCCTGTCGACCTTGACAGGGCACCGCTGGAGGGATCTGTTCTAAAGGTCTAACATAATGTGCTAATATGCAGCACTGTGACATCCATCGATGTCTCCACTAATTATTTGGTTGAGAAATCACTTTAAAAAACATCCCCCCCCTACCACTTCTTGCCATGGCCAAATGATTCATGTAGCATTTATTTCCTGGAATCCATTTGCCTTTAGCTCAGGCATGCATGCATGAGCGTGTGTTTAGCTGAGAAAACTCATCCTCCCCTCCTGAAGACTCATGTGATGTATGACATAATTTGCCTAGGCAAGAAACCAAGAAGTAACTGAAGAAATGTGTTAAAAAAAAAAAAAAAGTTGAAAACATGTCAATTACATTCCTATCTATTTACTAATGCTAGCAGCATGAGGATTAGAAATAATGTTAATTGGTAGAGTGAAGTTCCACTTTAATGTTGATTGGGTGGAGTTTACTTTCTAACTTGTTCAAAACAGTGACTTCGAAGAGGCCAAAACTTTTGTGTCCATATGTCTCTTGTGGGTCACAGGAGTGCATTTACTTTTGATCTTCTGTGACAATCGGCTGAGAGCAGGCACCCCACTGAGTCAGCTCAGCTGCCCCCTGGGCCCCTCTCCTGCTCGGGCCCCAAGCTGCCCCCTGGGCCCCTCTCCTGCTCGGGCCCCAAGCTGCCCCCTGGGCCCCTCTCCTGCTCGGGCCCCAAGCTGCCCCCTGGGCCCCTCTCCAGCTCGGGCCCCAAGCTGCCCCCTGGGCCCCTCTCCTGCTCGGGCCCCAAGCTGCCCCCTGGGCCCCTCTCCTGCTCGGGCCCCAAGCTGCCCCCTGGGCCCCTCTCCTGCTCAGGCCCCAAGCTGCCCCCTGGGCCCCTCTCCTGCTCAGGCCCCAAGCTGCCCCCGGCCCCTCTCCTGCTTGGCGCTCCAGTAAGCAGTGGAGGAGCAGATTGAGGAGCGGTGACTGGCAGTCGCTGCTCTCCACTCTGAGCAGACAGAGAACTTGGCGATCATGTGATCTATTTGGTTCTTGTTGTTGGAGCCAACGTGGGACAGCTGCAGCATAGGGGGAGAGTATGCGTGTTTTGTTCAAATCCCACACTTCTCCTGTAAGAGGTAGCAAAGAATAAAGATCACAGTTGACAATAATATTTCCATATTTGTAAAGTGTATATTGTGTGTAGGATTCCTGATTGTATCTTCTGTTCTCAGGCCCGTGTTTGTTGCACAGTTTCATGCTGCATACAAAGTATCAGGTGGTCTATCCGTTCCCCACCTTTCAGCCAGCCTTCCAGTTGAAGAAAGATCATGTTGTGTTGCTGAATACAAGTTATTCCCTGGTGGCCTGTGCTATAACTGTACACCCTGCAGGTAAGTGGGTCTGTCCAGGTTAATCAGCACTGTCTTATGTACCTCCATATTACAAGACTGACTTGCTCTTTGTTGAAAACTTGTAATGGGAAGAGCATTTTTTATTTTTTTTTCTCGTTTATAAAAGGTGACCAGGAATCGAGCCGTATTCTCTACAGCAAGCAGAGCCACAACAGCACCCGCCCTAACTCCTCCCCTTCAGACAGTCCCTGTACCCCTTCTTCAAGCAGCCAGTCCCCTCACCTACCTGACCCCAGTTCCCCCACTGCTCCAGAAACTCCTCCCGCTGTCACCCGCGCACGTGAGTTTGTGGCTGGGATATTCCGGCGAGCTCGCGAGGCTTCAGGCGTAGAGTCCCAGGACAAGGGAGAGAAGGCCGGGCCCAGCCGACAGAGCCCTCCACAGCCTGCTGAACCAGACTCTCCTGTATGGCACAGGACTGCCGGGGAAGGCTCAGCACACAAGAGCAATCGCACCGAGGAACCCAGCTATGTTAACTACTCAAGACTGCGATACGTCTTGGGGGAGGTGCCCGAGAGTGATCGAGCGAGCGGTAAGAGCGATTGGGTGTTGGTATAGAGAGGTATACTACCCTTTGTCTATGTATGCATAATTGGCATTGCATCTCAGATAGAGACCGAGGAAAAGTGCAATATGTAAATAAGACGCACGACACAGAACTAGTAAGAAGTGGTCATTTCATTGGACATAAGTACAAACTGTAGGATCTTTAATGGGCTGGGCATGTAATATGTGATACATATTCACATCTATTTGGTCTTCTTCAACACATCGATATAGCCCAATGACTGCTACGGCGCGCTTGCACATTGCTGGGAGGGTGTCCTATGATGTCCACTTGTAATTGCACTTCTCGTGCTGCCCCTGCAACGCACATCCACAGGCATCTGTGATCACGGTGTCCTTGAGACACTGCTGATCAGATTGTGGTAAAGAGCTGATACAGCAGGTTTTTTTACCACGTGTCCAATCGCAGTTTAAACAGGATTTGCCGGTTATTGGCATTCCTCTCCTCACCCTGACAGCACATGAGAGCCAATAACTGGGAAATCCACACAGGGAACATCTACACTCATAATGGGGGCACTGATTATCAGTGCAGTGCCCATCAGTGCTGCCTGGGCAGGAAGGGGGTAAAAGTGCCCAGTTTAAATAAGTAACAAAATTGGCGCCATTATTTTTAAACTGTTAAATATGTGAGGCCTATAGCTCAAAAGGCAGTATAGCAAACCTTAGTCAAACTTGCGCCTGATATACAAGGTTAAGCATATGTACCCTTGAAAGGCAGTGTTTGCCAGCACAGCATACGCAGGTGTTCTCGGGAGCCAGGGCCTCGAATTGGCGCTGCCTGGCCCAAGATGGCGGTTGGAGTTGCATGGGGCAGCCTCATTCAATTGGATCCCTTTCCCAGTGACTATAGAGGAACTTTGGCCTTTTTTGGCTTCCCTTCCAACTGCAATGAAGAAAATGGACTGCGCCTGCCTACAATCCCCCCCCCCCATTTAACAGATGCTGACCTTTGCATCCATATAACATGAATGGAAAAAAAGTGCACTAAGGGAGGAGCAATAAGCAATTTCAAACATGGTCCCATTCATGTATGTTGGGACGCAGCAGCTAAACAGACATGGCCTCTGGTCCTAATTTCACAGCCATAAAGGGGTGTGTGACCCTAAACGCACACTGCATTCGGGGACATGCACTTGCTGGTCCCCATTTGACTGCTGCGCAACTGTCTGTGCTGGAGTACATCTGGGGGGGTAGTCACATCGTTGAGAAGTGCCAGAATAAAGACCACCCGATGATAATCTAATGAAAGCTGCGGACTAAGGCCCCTTCCATACAAGGCGGATCTGTTTCAGTGGAGTCTGACGGGGCCATTTCTGCTCACTGAGTGGGGAGGGACCTGTCAGAGCCCAGCTGATCTCTACGGGGAGATTGGACGAAAATGGACAGCGTGTCAGTTTTTCATCAGATCCCATCCGATCTACCAAGACGGATGGCAGACGTATCGCCATACATTTGATTTTACACATCTCCGCTGACATCCGTCTCCCCATTGAAGTCAATGGATGGCCCGCTCAGATCCGCCTATAAAATGGACAGGCGGAGCCGAGCGGGCTTCTCTTGTGACAGGGATCTTAAAAGGACAAACCACTCATAATTTATTTTTCCTAGATAAATCCAGAGCCAAGTGTTTTCCAAGTTATTCTTTAGTGGGTTTGATCGCCTTTTTAATACTTTGTCTGCAGAATATGAAGATGACAAGATGTCTCTACCTTTCCTGGTCACTGATCTGAAGGGTCAGCACCTAAAGCCTCTGAATGACAAGGCGTTTTTTCAGGTGAGCAGTGTTCCTCTTCTCTGCTGTGTCATCTAACCCTGCTTTCCAATCTTATCTTATCTCTGCACTCTATTTATTTTTAGGGCCAGCACCTTTGTGTGGAGCAGCTGACACTGGACTTTGAGTACGTAATTAACGAGGTCATACGACATGATGCATCCTGGTCCCAACAGTTCTGCTCTTTTAGTGATTATGATATTGTCATCCTGGAGGTAAGCAGTGTGTGTGGCTGCTATATGCTTATCACATTGGGGGTTATTTACGAAAGGCAAATCCACTTTGCACTACAAGTGCAATCGCTGTAAATCTGCGGGGAAGCTCTGCTGATTTTATTATACAATCACGTGCAAGCTAAAATGCTGTTTTTTATTTTCCTTGCATGTCCCCCCTCGGATCTACAGCGCCCTGCACTTCCAAGTGCACTTTCAGTGCAATTTCAAGTGCACTTTGCACTTGAAATGCAAAGTGGATTTGCTTTTCGTAAATAACCCCCCTTGTATCTCACGCAGTGAAAAGACTCCATTGTAGTCCTGCACCAGTATGGGAATGGAAGCCAATCCGTTTACTGGAAACTGTCCTGGGATTTTCAAGTGACCAGTTTTCATTGCTTGCCACTACAATTACATTCACTCTGTATGTGAGACCTAAACCTTATTTAAAGCTTATCTGCAGCTTTTAGTGATGTTTATATAGTTTTTTTTTTTTTTGGACTAAGCTGGTCCAAATAAGCTTTTACCTCCACTATGAGATGCAGTGGCTGGGAGCGCTGTATAAGTTGTGTGTAGCCTCAGCTACATATAGTACAGAGTACTGTGTTCTGACAAAGGGATGGGAACTTCTCTTAAAGCGGAGGTTCACCCAAAAATCAAGTTTCTGCCATTAGATCCAGCATATTGCTGACATCTGCAGTATGCTGTGGGTTTTTCTTTTTTGTACTTATCGTTTTATCAGCCTTTGTTATCCGGCTCCGAGCGGGGATTTCTGCGGGGAGTAGGCGTTCCTAAGCCAAGCGGAGTTGATTGACGGGCTGCTAAAGCGCGTCACGCCTTCCAAAAAACCCCCGAAGTCACACTCTGGTGTTTACGGCGCTATACTGCGCCTGCCGTGTAGAGCTGACTGCGCAGGCGCTGTAAACACCCGAATGTCACTTTGGGTATTTTCGGAAGGCGTGACGCGCTTTAGCAGTCCGTCAATTAACTCCTCTTGGCTTGGGAACGCCTATACCCGGAAGGAATCCCCGCTCTGAGACGGATAACAACGGCTGCTTAAACGATAAGTACAAATAAAAATAAAACGGCATACTGCAGATGTCGTCAGCAGTATGCTGGATCTAATTGCAGAAAGTTGATTTTTGGGTGAACCTCCGCTTAACACTCTTGGGACAAATTGGAGTCTAGCTGAGAGATGCTCAGCCTTTTCTAGGGCGCTTTGTATTCTGAGAATGAATACAAAGGTTCCTCTAATTGGATGAGTCGGAGAATCGGGAGGAAGCTTTGTATTAATTCGTAAAAAACAAAGCTTCCTGTGAAAGGCTGAGCTTTTGTTCCAGGATTGGGACAGGAAGTTCCCATCTCACTGCTGGAACACAGCGCTGTGTATTAGGGTTATCCCGATACCACTTTTTTAGGACCGAGTACAAGTACCGATACTTTTTTTTCAAGTAGTCGCCGATACCGATACTTTTTTTAAATGTGTCCCCCACATATTGCAGCCATGTCATGTTCCCCACATATTGCAGCCATGTCATGTTCCCCACATATTGCAGCCATGTCATGTTCCCCACATATTGCAGCCATGTCATGTTCCCCACATATTGCAGCCATGTCATGTTCCCCACATATTGCAGCCATGTCATGTTCCCCACATATTGCAGCCATGTCATGTTCCCCACATATTGCAGCCATGTCATGTTCCCCACATATTGCAGCCATGTCATGTTCCCCACATATTGCAGCCATGTCATGTTCCCCACATATTGCAGCCATGTATGTCCCCCACATATTGCAGCCATGCCCCCCCTACCTGATGATGACGATGCCGCTGCCGTATATACAAAGCCGCCACCGTGCCTTTCAATGGCTATTTTCCCGGCCGCGCGTCATGTTAAGGACACTCCCTCTTGCTCGGGATTGGACAGATCTGAGCAAGGGGGAGTGTCTATACACGCGCAGCGGGAAAACAGCTATTCAACTTGCCTATAATGTTCGCGGCGCCATTGTATATATACGGCGGCGGGGTCGGATTCGCTTATGCGGCGTTGGCGACGGGGGGGGGGGGGGGGGAGTTTTCTATTTGGGTATCGGGGGTATTTGCGGGAGTACAAGTACTCCCGCAAATACTCGCTATCGGTCCCGATACCGATACTAGTATCGGTATCGGGACAACCCTACTGTGTGTATATATGAAGTATAGGCTCTATACAGCTTGGAGTGCTGCGTCTTATTAACCACTTAAGACCCGGACCAAAATGCAGGTAAAGGACCTTGCCCCTTTTTGCGATTCGGCACTGCGTCGCTTTAACTGACAATTGCGCGTCGTGGCTCCCAAACAAAATTGGCGTCCTTTTTTCCCCACAAATAGAGCTTTCTTTTGGTGGTATTTGATCACCTCTGCGGTTTTTATTTTTTGCGCTATAAACAAAAATAGAGCGACAATTTAAAAAAAAATGCAATATTTTTTGCTATAATATCCCCCAAAAATATATAAAAAAACATATTTTTTTCTCAGTTTAGGCTGATACATATTCTTCTACCTATTATTGGTAAAAAAATCGCAATAAGCGTTTATCGGTTGGTTTTCGCAAAATTTATAGCGTTTACAAAATAAGGGATAGTTTTATTGCATTTTTATTAATTATTTTTCTTTTACTACTAATAGCGGCGATCAGCGATTTTTTTCGTGACTGCGACAATATGGCAGACACTTCGGACAATTTTGACACATTTTTGGGACAATTGTCATTTTCACAGCAAAAAATGCATTTAAATTTGCATTGTTTACTGTGGAAATGACAGTTGCAGTTTGGGAGTTAACCACAGGTGGCGCTGTAGGGGATGTGTGCCTATGTGTTGTGTTTACAACTGTAGGGGGGTGTGGCTGTAGGTGTGACGTCATCGATCGCGTCCCCCTATTACAGGGATGACGCGATCGATGCTACGGCCACAGAGAAGCACGGGGAAGCCATGTGTACACACGGCTCTCCCCGTTCTTCCGCTCCAGGGACGGATCGCCGCACTGCAGCGGCGATCGGGTCCGCGAATCCCGCGGTCCCGGTCCTGGAGCTACGTTGATGTGCCCAGCCGTGCCATTCTGCCGACGTAAATGTGCAGTAGGCGGTCCTTAAGTGGTTAAAGGTACCACCTTTGTCCAAACAAACTATTTAAAGTGGATCTATACCCTCCAGGGTATATTTTCTCCTATCCACCCTTCTTCTCTTCTGCAGATAAATATATATACAGGCATACCCCACTTTTAAGAGACTGGCGAACCAATTTAAACTTTGATAAAAGCTGAAGATCAGCTTTATGCTCCTTGTGCGAGCTTACACAGACCTATATCGAACTGTCCCCCCTTTCCTCATGAGTTTGGACCTGATGACGGACTGGCAGGGCACTGAATGTTCCCCCATTCCCAGAAAAACTGGATGGATTCCAATCCAACCAAGGATGTGTGTGTGTGTGTGTGACGGCAGTGACATTGAGTATCTATGGGTCGTAGATTCGCTTTTTTAAGAAAATGGTCCCTTTGGCCTGAATGAACAATTGTCATATTTTTGATTAACCCTTTTACTGCTGCCACTTGTAAGTAATATGGCACAACAATAATAACTGGGTGTATTCTTACTGAAAATTTTGGTTTAAAAAACCTGTAAAGTTTTTCCCATTTCCTCTGTCCCTCAGATGTGTCCAGACACCAACAAAGTAATCATGAACATCGGCCTGTTACTCCTGGCTTTCCCCCCTCCTCAGGAGGACACTCAGCTCAGGTAGGTGATGTGACATATTTTCTCCCTGTCTCTCTTGTGTCAGGACCCACTTGGTGATCTTCTCTTTTTCCATAGGCCGAAGACTCATCACACAAGCCTGAAAGTGGCCTGGGACCTGGACACCGGTGTCTTCAGCACGCTGAGTGTAGATGACCTCACTGAAGTCAAAGGTCAAACCAGGCAAGTCCTCTGTTTCTAGTGTTGCAACAGATGAAAGTCCTATCCACTCCCCCATCTAGGCAGTGGATAACAATAGTCTGTCTTCCATTTATTCTGTATGTAGAGAGAGTGGACTGACTTGTTTTGCTCCCACAGTGGCAGTGTCTGGAGCTCGTACCGGAAGAGTTGCGTAGACACCGTTATGAAATGGTTGGTTCCAGAAAACAGCGTGCGATATGTCCATCGTATGACCAACGAGGCTCTGCATAAAGGTATGGGGAGTCTGAAGGGGGTTTGATACAAAAGTATTGGGAGGCCTGCCTTTACACGCACATGATCTTTAATGGCATCCCAGTCTGGGTTCAATATTGAGTTGGCCCACCCTTTGCAGCTATAACAGCTTTAACTCTTCTGGGAAGGCTGTCCACAAGGTTTAGGAGTGTGTCTATGGGAATATTTGACCATTCTTCCAGAAGGGCATTTGTAAGGTCTGATGTTGGACGAGAAGGCCTGGCTCGTAGTCTCCACTCTAATTTATCCCAAAGGTGTTCTATTGGGTTGAGGTCAGGACTTTGTGCAGGCCAGTCAAGTTTCTCTACCTCAAACTCGCTTATTCATGTCTTTATGGACCTTGCTTTGTGCACTGGTGCAAATCATTTGGTGAAGGGGGGATTATGGCGTGGGGTTGTTTTTCATGGGTTTGGCCCTTCGTTCCAGTGAAGGGAACTCTTAAGGTGTCGACCAAGACATTTTGGACAATTTCATGCTCCCAACTTTGTGGGAACAGTTTGGGGATGGTCCCTTCCTGTTCCAACATGACTGCACACCAGAGCACAAAGCAAGGTCCATAAAGACATGGATGAGCAAGTTTGGGGTGGAGGAACCTGACTGGCCTGCACAGATTCCTGACCTCAACCTGACAGAACACCTTTGGGATGAATTGGAGCGTAAACTGTGAGCCAGGCCTTCTCTCCATCATCGGTGCCTGACCTCACAAGTGTGCTTCTGGAAGAATGGTCAAACATTTCCATAGACACACTCCTAAAGCTTGTGGAGTCCTCCCAGAAGAGTTGAAGCTGTTATAGCTGCAAAGGGTGGGCCAACCCTACGGACTAAGACTGGGACACCTTTGACGGTCATGTGAAGACAGATGTCCCAATACTTTTGGTAATACAGTGTATCTGGCAGATCAATGCAAATGCAGAATTTTGCAATGGTTTGTGTTTTGCTGTTTCTTGTCATCCTGTAAGTCTGGCTGATCAACAACAAAAAAGAACTGAAAGTGAATATGTGTCCCTTGAGGGGACAAACCAGTGAAATAACAACTCAAGCTTTATAAATAGGCCAATTAAGACACAGTAGGTCTCTTTGGGATAAATTGTCAGTCTCTTGGAAGCTCACCCCGTCTGACCCATTTACACTCATCTTTCATCTGCTCCCTGCTGCTCTGTCCTTCCAAAACTCCATGCCCAACTGGGAACACCGCTAATTTGTGTCGGATCGGATGGCGTAAAAGAGTGTGGTGGGGAAGCTTGGAAGAAGGTGAATGGAAGTGTGTAGAGGCGGCTGCTTCCAGAAGACTCTTTACACCCAATAGACAAAGTGACAGTCTCTTTATCCACTTCCATACCGGCCACTTTCACCCTCTTCCTACCCAGGTCAATTTAAGCTTTCAGCACTGTCGCGCTTTGACAATTGCGCGGTCATGCAACGCTGTACACATATGACATTTTTATTTTTCACACAAATGGAGCTTTCTTTTGGTAATATTTATTCAACACTGAGTTGTATTTTTTTTTGCTAAACAAATTAACCACCTCAATACCACACGCCGTCATACGACATCCTGGTATTGAGGTGGGGATATCTGAATGATGGGTGCAGCTACAGGTATCATTCAGATATCCCTTTTCTTGATCGTACATCACGGGACACAGAGCGCATAGCCATTACATATGGGTTATATGGAGTACCTTCAGGTGTGGACACTGGTGTAATCAACTTCACAGGAAGTTCCTCCCTATATAACCCCCTCCCACTGAGAGTGCTTTAGTTTTTCCGCCAGTGTCTTAGGTGTTGGTCACGTCTAGCTGTCCCTCGGAGGTCTCGGGACCCAGGATAGCTAGCCGGATCCGTCCGAAGTGCTTCAGAGCCAAGATGTACGGTACCCGGGCCCTGCTGGAGTGGGGTTTTGCCTATAATGCCTCTCCTTGGAGGGCTGGATTCTGGGCTCCAGTGCTTTAGTCTCTTCCAAGAACTAAAAGTTACTGATGCCAGGATGCTATATAGGTCCAGGGGTGTGGGTTCCTTAACACAGGACCCCGGTCCCTGAAGGTCCAAGACAATACCCACGGAGATGGGGGAAGGCTGGGCCTCTTGCATTTTGCAATACCCTGCGGCGTGGAGCAGGTAAGAGGGAACCTGCGGGACTTGGTTCGACAGTAGGTATCCCCCTGGGGGTTCTGGGTTGGCTAATGGTATGCTTGTGCATCAGCCACTATCTCCACTATGTCTGTTGAGGCAGGATGGGATTCTAATGTTTACCCAGATAACATGTAGATATATGTATACTTGTGTAAGTTATATATTTGCTACTCACCCCAGGTCTGCCTGTTAACACTGATACTGCAACCCCACATGTTTTAAAGAGGAAATTGCTGGTTAAAACTCCTGTTTCTTAGGAAGCCCATGGGGACAGCTTCCTCGCTGTGTGTGCACTACAATAAGATTAGTGCTTACCTGGTGTCTGTTGGTGCTGCATAACGCTGGTCCATGTTGTTCCTCTGCTCTGCTTCCTCCATGTGGGTTCGGCGTGGTGCGCGCGATCGTGCGCGCGATCGTGCGCGCGATCATGCGCGCGTGTGTGCGCGCGCATACGCGCGCGCGTGCACGCCGCCTTTTATAGCGTCGGCGTGCGTCGGGGGGGCGGGCCAGCAGCGTCAGGGTCTGTATAAAGGAAAAACTTTTCTCTGGCTGGTCTTTCCCTCCTGGAGGCAGAGGAAGAAAGGATACAGAGCGTGCAGCTGGGTCTTTTGGCCACACAGGGACACCTAGTGGCGGTTTAGTGGATCTTCAGGTCTAGGACTTAGGTCCACTATAGACCAGAAAAAAAAAAAAAAAAAAAAAAAAAAAAAAAAAAAAAAAAAAAAAAAAGGGTTTTTTTGCTTAAAGGGACTCAGCCTTAGATCCAGCAGTATCTGAGTCTACCTTGGACTCCGGCTAACGGGCATTGGTGTGTCAATACTCACAGGCTTCCTCGGTATTGCCACCTCCCAGGCGGGTAAAAAAGATTTTTTTGAAAAAAAAAAAAAAAAAAAAAAAAAAAAAAGAGAAATATAAAAGAAAAAGAGAGAAATTAGTTCTTTTTCATTTTCTCTCATACCTGCCCTCATATTGGTTATTCCTAGCTACAACAGTCAGGTGTTGGCTATAGGGGTGACCCAAGGTTGTACAATGGCTCCAAAGGGATCTGGACCAGCCAAGGCTGCTAAAGGTACCAAAAAGCAAAAGGGGTCTCCATCGGGGTCAGAGGATTTGGGCCAGGCTTCTACGGCCCCACCCTCGCCAGTCAGGACACCGAGTGGCATAGTACAAGAGCCATTGGGGGTGCTGGGGGCAGAGGCGGCCCCCGATCCACCCATTCCCGTTTACGTGACGGAAGAAATGCTAGCAGCCACCATGTGTGGGCTAGAGAAAAGGTTAACTGCGTTGTTTTCCCGTCCTTGCCCAAGTAGCAAGCGGGCTAGATCCCCTTCACCCAGTGTGGGGTTTTCAGATGCGGAGGTCTCCTCTTCAGAGGAACGGGACCCACAAGGGGATCAGGCAGACCCAAGTCCCGACGGTTCAGACAGGGAAAATTCCACTATAGATGAATATTTTTCGGCCTCTCAAGCGGAGGGCCTGTGGATCCAGTCTTTGACAGATATGGTTCGCACTGCCTTTAAACTTCCAGTGCCAGAACTAGTAGCCCCGGAGGTATCCTCATTGGGTTCTTTAAAGGCCCCATTAACTGGTGCATCCTTTCCAATGCACCCCCTTCTGCGGAACGTGATTTACCAAGATTGGGCTCGACCTGATAGAATCTTTGTCCCTCCTAAAAGATTCTCTATTCTCTACCCTATGGAAGAGGAATATGTAAAGAAATGGGCTCTCCCTACAGTGGACGCAGCCATTTCCTGCGTGAATAAATCCCTGACTTGTCCGGTTGAAAATGTCCATATGTTCAAGGATCCGGTCGACAAGAAATTCGAGACCCTACTGAAAGCAGCTTTTACCTCAGTAGGTGCCATGGTTCAGCCAGCAGTAGCAGCCATTGGTGTTTGTCAGGCCTTGAAGGATCAGGCAAAGCATATATTGAAGGACATGCCGGCTCAGCATACTCATGAATTAGCAGAATTCCCTAGGGCTCTCTGCTTTGCAGTAGATGCTATTAAGGACTCCATCCAACAGGCATCCCGTTTATCTCTACTGATGGTTCACATGCGTCGTCTTTTGTGGCTAAAGAACTGGTCAGCAGAGGCACCCTGCAAAAAGCTTCTAGCAGGGTTTCCCTTTCATGGGGGAAGACTATTCGGGGAAGACCTAGATAAATATATCCACACCATATCAAGTGGAAAAAGTACTTCCTTACCGGTCAAGAAAAGACCGCGTGGGCCCACGTTTAAACGACAGGCCATTGCAGGCTCGGCCCCTTCGACTTCCCGTCAGTATCGACGGCCTCCCGGGCGTTCAACAGTTAATAGCCGCCCACAGGGACAAGCCGCGGCAAACAAGAGGCCCTGGTCTCGCAAGCCGGCTAAACCAGTCATCAAATCAGATTCATGAAGGGGCGCCCCCACTCTCTTGGGTGGGGGGAAGACTTCAGTTTTTCTCCGAAGTCTGGAAGGCCAGAATTCCCGACTCTTGGGTTCGGTCCGTAGTAGCCTCAGGCTACAAACTAGAGTTTCGAGAAATCCCCCCTCCTCATTTTCAGGGGTCAAGTCTTCCAAGCGACCCGTTAAAGAGGGCCTCTCTCGTAAAGGCGTTGGATCGCCTCTTGCTCCAAGGAGTAATTGTAGAAGTACCAACCCAAGAAAGGGGTCTGGGATTCTACTCCAACCTTTTTGTTATACCAAAACCCAATGGCGACGTCAGGCCTATATTAGACCTCAAACGCCTAAATCGCTTTCTAAGGATTCAGACCTTCCGTATGGACTCCATACGTTCAGTGACAACCAGCCTGCATCAGGGCGACTTCCTAGCATCTATAGACATAAAGGATGCATATCTGCATGTGCCAATTTACCCAGCACATCACAAGTTTCTTCGTTTTACGATAAACCAAAGTCATTATCAGTTCGTAGCCCTCCCTTTCGGGTTGGCAACAGCTCCACGGGTATTCACAAAGGTGTTAGCCCCGGTACTAGCCGTCCTAAGGACAGAAGGCATCTTGGTCCTAGCATACCTGGACGATCTCCTGGTTATCGACAGTTCAGCTTCCAACCTCAATCATGCAGTAGTCCGCACAGTGCGGCATCTAGAAGAGTTCGGGTGGATTGTGAACCAAGAAAAATCAAGGTTACATCCCACAAGACAGTTGGAATATCTAGGCTTTCGGTTAGATACAGAATGCCAGAAGGTATTTTTACCTCAAGAGAAGATCAGGTCGTTGATTCAAACGATTCAAATAGTCTTAGGCAAAAAGAAGCCGACTATTCGCCTATGCATGCGACTGCTGGGGAAGATGGTGGCCGCCTTCGAAGCAGCGCCCTACGCCCAGATCCATACCAGAATTCTGCAAGCAGCTATTCTCTCTGCTTGGAACAAGTCCATACAGGCATTAGACCGTCCATTAGTTCTTTCTCCAGAAGTCAGGCACAGCCTGTACTGGTGGCTGATCCCTCAAAAATTATCAAAAGGGAAAACCTTTTGCCCCATCTCGTGGAAAATAGTAACCACAGATGCCAGCCTAACAGGTTGGGGGGCAATCTTAGGAAAACGGACCCAGCAGGGACAGTGGTCAGAGGCAGAAAGTCTGCTTCCCATCAATGTCCTAGAGATCAGAGCTGTTCGGTTGGCCCTGGTCGCCTGGACTCTCCCCCTGCAGGGTCTGCCAGTAAGGATACAGTCCGACAATGCCACGGCGGTGGCATACATAAACCACCAGGGGGGCACAAAGAGCCTGGCGGCTCAAAGGGAAGTAAACCTAATTTTTGCATGGGCCGAAGCCCATGTACCCTGCATCTCAGCAGTGTTCATCCCAGGGATAGACAATTCTCAAGCAGATTTTTTGAGTCGTCAACAGTTGCTCCCGGGAGAGTGGTCTCTTCACCCCCAGGTATTCCAAGAGATTTGCCAAAGATTCGGAGTTCCCGATGTGGACATCATGGCAACAAGATTCAACAAGAAATTGGACAAATTTGTATCCCGAGCCAGGGACCCCTCGGCCTACGGGACCGATGCGTTGGTTTGCCCCTGGCACCAGTTTTCTCTCCTGTATGCGTTCCCTCCACTACAGATGATTCCCCGCCTTCTACGAAGGATCAGGGTGGAGCGCAGGCCGGTGATCCTGGTGGCCCCAGCCTGGCCCAGAAGGGCTTGGTACGCACTCATCGTGAGGATGTCAGTAAGGGCACCGTGGCCACTCCCCCTGCGCCCAGATCTGCTGTCTCAGGGCCCGATCTACCACCCTGCTTCACAGCAGCTAAATTTGATGGCTTGGCGGCTGAATCTCTAATTCTTAAGGGCAGAGGCCTCTCGGCCCAAGTCATATCTACGTTAATTCAAGCTAGAAAGCCAGTCTCTAGAAATATCTATTACAGAGTCTGGAGAACCTATGTGGAGTGGTGCGAGTCTCAAGGAGGGCATCCTCGCAAGTTTTTTATTGACAGGATCTTGCGATTCCTCCAGGTTGGCGTTGACAAGGGGTTGGCTCTTAGTACTCTAAAGGGGCAGGTGTCTGCCTTATCGATATGGTTTCAAAGGCCTTTGGCCACACATTCGCTTGTAAAAACCTTTTTGCAGGGGGTCTTGCATGTAAATCCCCCTATTAGAGCTCCCCTCTGCCCCTGGAATTTAAATCTGGTCTTGTCAGCTTTACAAAAGCAGCCGTTTGAACCTCTGACAGAAATCCCTCTTGTGCTGCTAACCCGAAAGTTGGTTTTCTTGGTGGCTATGGCTTCGGCCAGAAGGGTCTCCGAGCTGGCAGCCTTGTCTTGCAGGGAACCGTACCTTATTCTGCATAAGGACAGAGTGGTTCTGCGGCCTCAGCCTTCTTTCCTTCCTAAGGTCATATCCAGTTTTCACTTGAATCAGGACCTAGTCCTACCATCCTTCTTTCCTACTCCCCAGTCCAGAGAGGAAAGATTGCTTCATACTTTGGATGTGGTCCGAGCCATGAGGGTTTATCTCAAGGCTACAGAAAAGATTAGGAAAACAGATGTGCTTTTCATTCTTCCGGATGGCCCCAAGAAGGGTCAGCCGGCTGCCAAGTCTTCCTTGGCTAGGTGGATTAAGCAGCTGATTTTTCAGGCCTATGGTCTGAAGCGCGTTCCACCTCCCTTATCAGTTAAAGCCCATTCTACGAGGGCCATGAGTGCCTCTTGGGCGGCACACCATCAGATCTCTATGGCACAGGTTTGCAAAGCGGCAACCTGGTCTTCCGTACATACGTTTACTAAATTTTATAAGTTGGACGTCACAAAGGCTGCGGACGCAGCATTTGGGCAGGCGGTCCTACGGGCAGCAGTATAGAATCCTCTGGCCCGGTTCACGCCCCCTTTTTCTGTTGGTGGAGCTATTTTACCTCCTGATATAGTTTCTGTTTGGCTATTTTTTGCCTTACGGTCTCCCTCCCTTCATAGAGCATTGCTTTGGGACATCCCATATGTAATGGCTATGCGCTCTGTGTCCCGTGATGTACGATCAAGAAAAAGGGATTTTTAATAACAGCTTACCTGTAAAATCCTTTTCTTGGAGTACATCACGGGACACAGAGCTCCCACCCCTCTTTGTGGGAACATTGTGTAACCTCAGAGAAATTGCTTGCTACAAAACTAAAGCACTCTCAGTGGGAGGGGGTTATATAGGGAGGAACTTCCTGTGAAGTTGATTACACCAGTGTCCACACCTGAAGGTACTCCATATAACCCATATGTAATGGCTATGCGCTCTGTGTCCCGTGATGTACTCCAAGAAAAGGATTTTACAGGTAAGCTGTTATTAAAAATCCCTTTTTTTCAGCTGGCGATTCTGCACACCATAAGAACAATCCCGGCGGCAGTTCCACCGCTTGATCGTTCTTGTAGGCCGCTGGAGGGGGCGTCCCCCCTCCCGCCCCTATCCGGTGCTTCTCCGGGCTCTCCTGTGCCATCGGGGGCCCGAAGTAAACAAAGCCGCAATCGCGGCTGTCGTGAAGACCGGTGAATTTTTTTTTTTTTTTTTTTATTATGATCTCATGCTTGCAGGCCTGGAGGAGAGATGTGGGATCTTTTTGACCCCACATCTCTCCATAAAGAGGACCTGTCACAATAGATTTATATTACAAGGGATGTTTACATTCCTTGTAATAGGAATAAAAGTAAGCAAAAAAATGTAAAAAAAAAAGTTGGAAAAATAACAAATTAATAATAAAATAATAAAAAAATAATTTAAAACGCCTCTGTCTCCGGTAGCTCACGCTCAGAAGCGAATACACACTTAAGTCCCGCCCACATATGTAAAGGCCATTTAGACTACACATGTGAGGTGGCGCCGCATGCGTTGGAGCGTGTGCAACAATTCTAACACTAGACCTCCTCTGTAACTCTAAACTGGTAAGCTGTAAAAAAAAAAAAAAAAATTAAAGCGTTGCCTATGGAGATTTTAAAGTACCGAAGTTTGGCTCCATTCCATGAGCGTGCGCAATTTTAAAGCGTGACATGTTGGGTATCTATTTACTCGGCGTAACATCATTATATAAAAAAAAATTGGTTAACTCTACTGTTTTTGTTTTTTTTAATTGATGAAACCGTTTTTTTTTTTTTTTTTTCAAAAAAATGATTGCGCAAATACCGTGGAAATAAAGTTGCAATGACCGCCATTTTATTCCCTAGGGCAGGGATCCTCAAACTACGGCCCTCCAGGTGTTGCGGAACTACACTTCCCATGAGGCATTGTAAAACTCTGACATTCACAGACATGACTAGGCATGATGGGAATTGTAGTTCCTGAACACCTGGAGGGCCATAGTTTGAAGACCCATGCCCTAGGGTGTCTGCTAAAAAAAAAAATAGAGAGAAGTGCCAGAATAGGCGCGGTATTGAGATGGTTAAAGACCAAGCTTTTTAGAAAAAAAAAAACCCATATTTTTTTTTTTTTAATTTACAAATCGTCTTTTTTTTTTTTTCATAAATTGAGGCCAAACTGTATTCTGCTACATTTCTTTCGTGGAAATAACCCAAAACAGTGTTTTATAGGGAGCTGTGGTGGCTCAACGTGATTGGCACTGCGATGATAAGCCATTCACCTCTGCAGCCAAGGGTTCGGATCCCGGTCTCGGCTACATGTGAATTGAGTTTGGTGGTCTCAGCCCGGCTCCCGGTGGGTGTGCTATGCAAGGTACGCCCACCCCCCCCCCCCCACAAAAACCACCACACTTGCACGCACACAAAATTGGTTTAAAAACACATGCACTTTGGCCATGCGGTCTCTTAAAATAAAGAGAGGCGAAGGACCTACGGGGCTGGCTGGGTGGGCTAGGCCCCCTCACTCCCTCATAGGGGGAGTCCCTCTGCCCCATTGGGGTCCCGTTGGGCTCCCAAGAGGAGCAGGTAGGGCGAGGTGAGTGGGAGGCCCCCCCTTCACACCCGCCATTGCCACCAGGGGCATGGAGAAGGATGGCGATTGCCTCCGGGGGGGAGGGTCTGCCTACTCCCAACTCCTGCAGTCCGGCTCCTCTCTCTCGAGTTCACGCACAAAAATACACTTAAAAAAAAACAAAAAAAAAAACAGTGTTTTATTATTCGGTCTGTAGTAAACATCTGAAAATCGATCAGTCCTGAGGGTTTCCTTCTGGGGAAGTGATCAGGATTTTTTTTTTTTACATATAAGCAACAATCTTTACTGAATGAAATTGATTGATTCATTCAGTGTGTATTGTGATTTAGCTGTGATTGACCAGAGATAATCACATGGTACAGATGGTCTGTGATTGTGATCACTGTGACCAATCACAGCTAGCAATACAATTGTACATAATGAATGGCATGAATCAACACCATTCATTGTTTACAATTGTAATGTGATCTGCTGTGATTGGTCAGTGGTACTGACAGCGAGCCAGCACACTGATTAGTCATTGGTGGACACAGCCAGTGACGGATCACGCTGCAACGCGGCCCGATCTGGGAGGACATTCACCCCGAAACAACGAAGGCCTATTCTCCAATGAGCTTCGAAGTGGTTTACTAGTTTGTGGATCTGCACATCCAAAATATTTCATATTGTTGTCGCTGAGTCGGCCATCGCATTGCTCTTTCTCATGAGATCAGCGGTGCGATTGCTACAATGCAGGTTCCACCTGCGGTTATGTCACATTGCGTTTTTCTTCATTGCATTCTACATATGGGTGATCAAAGATTGAAAAGGGATAGAGATACAAAGCTGTCATTGCTGACTTGTTTTTATAGGTGACGGTTCAAGGGCTGGCATCCGTATTTGGCACTTATTCACATAAGTGGTGGCACAAGGATGAAGATGACATAACCTCAAAAGACTGAAATGTCTTCTTTCCTTGTTTGTTTGTCCTGGGTTGTTCCCGTATTTAATGGTCGCATATCACCGTTTGTTTGACACGCTGGTTATTTGTCTGCAGGTTGTTCACTCAAGGTTTTGGCTGACAATGTTCGCTACACATGGATCGTGCTGTAATCTGGCTTCCCCAGAGACTTGAACACTACCTCAGCACACATGTCTCTGTGCACCTGGATAAAGGGATCCTGTGGATTGAAGCTTCATAGCAGTCCTGTGTTGTTGTTCTGCCATCTAGTGGCCACTTCTAGCAGGAGTGGGGGCCACCCATTACGCCTATTATGAAGAAAGGTACCGTGTCCTGTAGCAGGATAGGTGGACTTGCGTTTTAGAGGTCTGTGGCATTCCCCGCTGAGGTGAAGAGCATTCCTCTCGCTGCAGGGGACAGATCACCACAGCATTCGTTTTAATTTTTTTATTTTTTTTTCTGTCCGGACAGGAGCAGTCATTTCTCAAGAAGAGCATGTGTATGTAATTGTGTATATAAAGTGTATTCTCTAGAATTATTCTTTTTTTTTTTTTTTCACTATATGTAACTGTTCATTTTTTTTTTTGTGAAAATAAATCAGTATTTCAGTTTATGAGCAATTTGTGAATGTTTTTTTCTTTTCTTTCTGGGTATTTAAAAAAACATGTTGGTAGGATTATCTCGTTAACCACTTGCTTGCATATACCCCCTTCCTGCCCAGGCGAAATTTCATCTTCCGACACTACGTCGCTTTAACTGACAATTGCGCGGTCGTGCGACGTGTCTCCCAAACAAAATTGACGTCTTTTTCCCCCCCCCACAAATAGAGCTTTTTTTTGGTGGTATTCGATCATCTCTGCGGTTTTTATTTTTTGTGCTATAAACAAAAAAGAACGACAATTTAAAATATATATATTTTTTGCTATAATAAATATCCCATTTTTTTTTTTTCTCAGTTTAGGCCGATACAAATTCTTCTATGTATTTTTGTTAAAAAAAAAATGGCGGCGATCTGCATTTTAATTTTTTTTGCACTTGTTACTGTATAAATGTGACTGGACAGGAAGGGGTTAAATGTGTGCCCTGCATAGTGTTTCTAACTGTAGGGGGAATGGGACTGACTGGGGGAGGTGACCGATCTGTGTCCCTATGTACAAGGGACACAGGATTGGTCTTCTCTCCCTGACAGGACGCGGATCCTCTCCCTGATCCACGTCCTTGTCTGTGTATCCGCCGATCAAGGGCACTTGGCGGCTCACGCACCCCCCAGTGGCCGGAGGAGCGGAGGACATCCTCCCGGCAATTGTGGTCGTCTTTTGTCAATTGCCGGGATGTAAAGTGGTTAAACATTAGCCTTATACTTTTCCTTAATACACAGGGGTTGATTTACTAACGCTGCAGAGTGCTACTCTGCATGGTAGCCAATCGGCTTATAACTTCAGCTTCTTCAATTAAGCTTTGTCAATAAAACCTGGAAGCTGATTGGTTTCTATGCAGATCTGCACCCAATTTTGCACTCTCCAGTTTTAGTAAACACCCCACTGGCTCTTTACCATAGTGTCTGCAAATGGCAACCCAGGGGTAGGCAACCTTGGCAATCCAGCTATGGATAAACTACAAATCCCATCATGCCTCTGGGAGTAATGCCTGTGGCTATCAGAGTCTTGAAATGTCTGGTGGGGTTGTAGTTTCACCACAGCTGGAGCATCAAGGTTTCCTACCCCTGATGGCAACCCCCTTTTCCCAGGCGTAGACAATATTTGTGTGTGTGTGTGTGTGTGTGTGTGTGTGTATATATATATATACTACACCCAGCCACACTCTCTCCATTGCCATTTCCCTGCTGCTGCATCCATGTCTGCCTAAACTTCATGGCATCCCCCTACATGACTATGTTTGGGCCTGGTGGTGATTGGCCATTAAGACTGAGTACTGTCGGATAGAAGAGGTCATGTGATCTCCCATTCCTGTAAGCTCTCCTTTTATTAGTTACAGCAGGGCAGTGGCTAGGGAGTGGGGTTGGTATACATGCCTGTGGGGGTTGGGGTTTGACATGCATACCCTGCCACTTTGCCATGAATGTACAATTCCTTATCTCTTTGTCATCCATTGAGGGGCATAGGAAGTAATTAACTGTCAGGTTATATTGCCACCTACATAAGGATTGGATTGTGGCAAACTAAAAAAAATTGTAGATTGGCCAGAATAAGCCGTCCTAGAACCAGCAGCATGCCTCAGTGTTTTGCTAGTGTCCTATGAGGATAGATGTCATTTATTCAGCTTTGCTGGCAAAAGTCTTACTTTTTGTTGGGTTCCTCTGTGTATCGCTTCCAGAGCCGGTCAATATGAGCGCGGCTTTTGGAATGCCATTATCGGACCCTGCTGGACTGGATGCTGCAGAGTTCAGTCCAGTTTGAAAATGGGTTCCCACGTAGGGCATGTTGAGGACCCCGTTCTGGGAACAAGTTGGCTGTGGGGTACTTTTCAGGTCCAGAGCCTTTGGCAGCGCAGAAGCACCTTCCCTGTCTCTGAAGACTCTGTAAGTTGACTGGGCTGAGCAACAGGAAGTTCTTGTGGTTTAGATTGCTGGGCACCTTTTTATAGTTCCCGATGTCGGTTGGTCTCTACAAGGGAAAGAGGTAAACAATGAGGGACTGACTGCCGACGCCATCTGCTGGTCAGAGTGTTTCACACGCGCTTCACCACCATCCAGCATTGTGGAAATATTCTCTCTGCTGCTGTGCAAAGAACCATATGGAATTCTGATCTTTGGTCAGCTTCACTTGCCTCTTTACAGTGACTTGGGTCACCTGAGGCCTTCTGATCCTCACCGCCTGGCTTTTGTTAGCACCTGAGGCTTTGCCTTGTATCCTGGGCTTAGTTGCCTTACTGCCACATACAGCCAGAACACTTGCATACTGAGCCACAGAGGAATGTGGTCTCACCCTAACAGGGGACCCCACCTCACACTCCCCTAACCGTTCTAGGGACATTTTTGTTTTGTGCTGTTTTTTTTAAAGGCACTGACGTCTGGAATCCTGTTACACTGAGTGTAAGGTCTACCTTAACATCCGAGTCCTCAACTGCTCCTGATGCAGCAGCTTAAAGTCTGACCACATTCACCCAGTTCCTTGCTGATCTTTCCCACTGAGGCTAAGCGCTCACTGCATTACCTGCAGAGTCCATTGCTAATCTTCACTGAGCCTTAAAGACAGCCAGCCCCTCTGTTGCACCATTTTGTGAATTGTTTCTGGGTCCCCTAAAGGCCCATATACACGATCGGATTTTCTGACAACAATGGTCCGACGGACGCGTTTTATCGGACAATCCGCTGTCAGAATGTTGGCTGTGCATGCTCTCAAATTTTCCGACAACAAATGTGCTACGTCGGATCATCCAATCATGTGTACACAAGTCCGTCAGACTAAAATCCAAAGTACAAACGCGCATTCTCAGAACCAATGTTAAACAACAGCCAAACAATTGCAGAAGTTGCCCAAAGGGTGGCGGTAAAGAGCTAAAAAAAAAACGTGGTTTGGTGAATGTTTTCTGAAAATGTGTCGTCTGTATGCAGATCAAGTTCATGGCCAACGCCCTTAAGACAAAACCCCATGGAAAATTCCGATGGAAGTCTGTTTGTGTGTATGAGGCTTTAGTCTCTTTCTGACTAGACTATCTTTGAGGAAGCGCAGTGTTCTGCTATTGACCCAGGTTTGAGATTGTTTTTGTTCTTTAGATGCAGGACAGCGTATACTACATCAATAGAGTATTACCCTGTTGTCTTAGAGTTCCTACAGCTGCAAAGACTTCCCCATTAGAGCTGCTCTTCAAGGTATTCCTCTATGGCACATATGTAAAACACAAGGCCCACCGGCCTCGTCAGTGGCTGTCCCACCCACTTTTTCAGCCGGATCATGGGGGGAACTCCATTCTGCCACCTCTGGCTATTGCACTCTGCTCTCGATTCCCGCTGCCACTTAGGGTTGGTGTTGCACACTGTGCATAGTCCACCCCTAAACATTGCACTCTGTACACAACGCACCCCTGAACTCTCTGCACTCTATGTAACGCACTCCTGAACTCTGCATTCTGTAGGTAACACAGATACATAGGCTTACAAATACATTCAGCAACCATACTGCTGATGCAGCCCACAATGAAATTGAGTTTGACACCCCCTGCTTGATGGGGACTGGACACCCCCTGAGTGCTTACTGGATCTCATTTGGGAAGGATTTTGCTAAACCATGGTCTATATACCAACTGTTGATCTGCCAATGATGCACCATGGAAACCACTAGGTCAGTAGAGGGTGTACTCTTATTTTAGGGATTTGAATGACCAATTGTTACAGTTCCTTTTTCAGACCTGGTTCACACCTATGTATTTTTAGTGCTCTTTGCATTTTACAGATTTGCACTCCATAGGAAACCATGTTGGATGGACTGTAGTGCAAAATGCACAGGCGTCAAACCAAGTTTTTGCTAGCACCCTATTCTGGCTGTGACCATAGTTTACCAAAATATGGCAGAATGGCCCAAACGCCTCACAAGTCATCTCTCCACCTTGGCACTGGATCCTTTTCTGAATGAGTACATTGAGCAGATGGCTGGAGATTTTTGCTTCAGCTGGGATGGCCTGCTGGGAGCATCTTAACTTGTCTCCTATATGGGGTCTGTTGTCCATACAAATGCACTTTGGATAAAGTCAGGAATGTGGACACTGCATTCAAGGGGTCTCTTACCCACTTGGTCTTCAATGGAGGACTTCTTTTTGGACCTACCCATGGCATTGCCCTTTAAGGATATCGCTGAAAGCCAGAGCGTTTACCTGACTCAGCAAAAGAAGATTAGAGGAACGTTGGCCAAGTCCCCTTACAGTTTCCCCCACCTGCTCCTGGAGTAGAGACACCTAAGTATTCTAAGCTGGTTCTCTGGCCATCAAGTTACACTTTCAACCATTTAGGGATGGACATGCTTTTGCTTTATATCTTTTTCATTATATGCTCAGTTTGAATTGCTCAGATTTATGACCCAGTCTAAATTTGAACTAAACTCTGCAAAATACTCCCCTCCACCTTCAGTGATGCAATGTCATTTCCCTTATTGATTGCTGTCCTCTTCTCCTCAGGCTGCTTCGTGGGACTGGGTTTTTGGCCTCTTGCTTTGCCAGCTGATCCTGCACATAGGAGTCAGGCATACTGGCACAGTGTGCCAGTCAATAGAAGACTGCGAGCAGGCATATAAGATAGCATGTCTCTTCTGCAATAAAGAACTGCTTGTGGTTTAGCTCTGCTTTAAAATCAAATAGAACAACTGCATAAGTTCGAGTGACTACCAAGTGATTTTTTTTTATATGGATTTGAATGTTAAAAGGTGATTATTTTCTATTAACAAGTTATTAAAAACATCCATAAAATAGTACACAGAGCATACTTCACCCTCTACAGCATAGGTGGCAAACACTCGGCCCTCCAGGCCATTTCATGTGGCCCTCGCACCTCTCCTGCAGCTTCCAGAGAGCTCCAGCCCTCCTCTGGTCCTTCTTAAGACCCTTATTACTTTCTGCTTACAAGCAATGCATCCAGCAGCAGCATAAGGAAAGAGGGTGGACTGTGATGTAAGGGACGGTGGGGGGCTCAACTTCTGATGGTGGGGGGGGCTCTTGGCATCTAATGTAAGGGGAGGGGATGTGCTGGACAGCTAATCTTACAGATACAACCAGCCCTTATAAGGGGAATTATAATGCGGATGCGGCCCACGATGAAATTGAGTTGAGGATCTGAATACCCCTCAAAAGTGTTGTCACCCCTCATGAGATTTTACTCATGTCTTCTGGACTTGTCCTGCCATTGCCCAATGTTGGGAGTCGGTGTTATCGATCTGAGGAGTTCCTTTCCCCCTCTCTATGTGTCTGTTGGGCTTAGTTGGGGAGCTAATCCCTTCAATGGCCATTACTATGACGTCTCTTATTTAACACTAGGAAGGCCAACACCCTTACATAGAAAAAGCCCAATCTTCCAACAGTCAGCTGGTCAATACAGCTCAGTCTTTGTATAAAGACACCTACTACAATACAGGTTACCCTAAAAAGTTTGACAAGGTGTGGTCCAAATCAGGTCCTTCAGGATGATTCCATGGTTTGAATGTAGGATACATAAAACTAAAGCCTAGTACACACTATCCATTTTTTTTTTTTCGTTCAACCAGATAAGCTGAATGAAAAAAAAAACAGTGCCAAAACAAGCATAAAAGTCAGCGCATGTGCCAAACTACATGTGTACCACCAACCTAATTGCTCAGGGTAGGGGGAGATGCAAATGGTGCAAGATGATAATAAAAGCAGTGACTTTGAACAAGTCAATAAAGTTCTTAAGAAGCAACTTTTGGAGGCAGCCCAGTGGAAGGGTAAGAAGAAATCCTCTGGAATAGCTGGGGATGAACACAGGCGCCACTCTAAGTGCAATAATTCAAGCAATCTTTCATTTTGTGTTTACATTAAGTACTCACAAAAGTGCGATCAAAACAGGAATGTGGGCATGGATTGCCGAACGCCCGTGAGGTCAGTGCGTCCGTGGGCTGATGCTGTGCTGGTGTTGGCTGACACTTCCTGTATCTTGGAACGCACGCAGGGAGCGTCATCACTTCCAGGTGGGAGATAGCCAATAGGCGACGTGTTTGCAGAGCATGCGCTCCTTGTAGGCCTGAAGAAGGAGCTCATGCTCCGCGAACGCATCACCTATTGGCTATCTCCCATCACCTTGGCTCCCTGCGTGCGTTCCAAGACACAAGAAGTGTCAGCTAACACCGGCGCAGCCTGCTCACAGAACACGGATGCACTGACCTCACGGACGTTCAGCAATCCATGCCCACATTCCTACATGCCTGTTTTGATCGTACTTAATGTGAATCCGAAATGAAAGATTTCTTGTATGATTGCACTTAGACTGGTGCCTGTACTTCATCCCCAGCTGAATGAAAAAACAACTGAGAAGCCACTGTAGTAACTGTGCGATGTTGGTACAGGGATCGCCTCCCGGGGAGGGGGGGTGATGGTGGAGTTGTAGTCTTGTTTTCTACAATGTTTTACGGTTTGTGGGGCAGGCGCCCTACGTTCTGCCACCATTTATCCTATTCTCTGTACTTTAAAAACTTTCAATAAAATCATAAATCCTGATAACGAACAAGCTTGTTAAGTAACATACAGAACACCGCAAAAATTTATTGTGCATTTAAGAAATACTACAAAAAGTTAGAAAATGTTTTGCTTGCTGTTTCCCCCTCTCTTTGATCATCTCGTCCTTCACACAACATCCAGACAAAAATGACGATTTAAAGAGATTTCATGTATACAAAATACAACGTATTCCCTCATACAGACTAACCATCATCACAGATATGACAAATAAGAGACAGGTAAGGCCATAAGTTGGGGCGGAGCACGGAGGCTTCCCACTGTGACATCACAATATCCAACAGATGAACGATTAGTCATTTTTTTTTTTTAGCACAGACAAAAGCAAAGAAGAAGCAGTCAGAGTTGGGAGTCACTCCGCTGTTGATGGGGCAGTTTAAGGCAATAGACTGTAGCTTTAGATTAGAGGTAGGCCGTTGCTGGACCTCGAGGCCCTGAGGAACTACATACCCAGCAAGCCTTGATTTGTAGCTCGGCAAGGAGTGGGTGGGGCTCGGCTCCCGTTTTGATCGCACCTACTGGAGGGGAAATTTGGCCACAGGAACAATATGTGCTCCGTGTGTACAGATATACAAGTCAGTCATAATTAAGTCAATGGCCTTCAAAGTGTCGCAAATTAAGATCTAACAGAAGGATCATAGTATGAATAGGTGTAGGTCAGGGGTAGGCAACCTTGGCTCTCCAGCTGTTTTGAAACTACAAATCCCATAATGCCTCTGCCTGTAGGATTCATGCCTGTGATTGTCAGGGTCTTGCAATGTCTCATGGGACTTGTAGTTTCAAAACAGCTGGAGAGCCAAGGTTGCCTACCTCTGGTGTAGGTCTTCATTATGAGAGCAAAAGGTGGATTATTCCGACACGTTGGTGACAATGTCACAACAAGACCCACACACTTGTAGTCCACTCCCTAACTATAGGACATAGCGTGCATGTACTGACTGCATTATCTTCATTTTAAAGCTAAACTGATATAAATAAATCTCAATACTTCTAATTTGTGACTGTTCTTTAAATCAGCAAAGAACTACTAGTTCTGAATGCGGACAATTGGACTTTTCAGGATGAATGGCTCCTATTCAGAAGTATCTGATTCACCAAACCATCAGGTCACGTCTGTTACTTAGGCTTAATGCTGGCCATAGACAGTTTGAATCTCGGGTGGTTAAGCAGTGATTTGAACCATCTATGGGCAGGCTGTCAATGTACCCAAGTTGATCAATCAACTGCAATTATTTCTAGTGGGTATTATATCTGCTAGCAGTAATCACTGTGTTCTCCCGACAGGAATGGGGGGGGGGGGGGGGGAACGCAATGGCTCCACAGGAGGAATTCCGCCATCAACAGTGAGTGTTGATGTGGGAAGCAAGCAATTTTCTTTCCGGCAACCCATGGTTGCCGAAAAGAAAACCGTTCCATCTATGGCCGGCTTAAGAGACTATGACAAAGGGCTGCTAAGACTACAACAATGTTCTTTTTTAAGGCATCAATCATGGCCATGGGCTGAACAAGAGGGAATCAATTGATTCCCCCCATTCATGCTAAACCCATGGATAGAAGTGTCTTCAGTGCTAACTATTGTATTCAGGCAGCTGCTGAACCCGTCTAAATACAGTGGCACTGTATTAGTGACCTACAGTGGCCCAGCCATTACATTTTGACCCAGATCAGTCGATATACAAGACCCTTTTCACACTGGAGGCATTTTTCTGACACTTTAGCGCTACAAAATAGCACCTGAAAAAAGCCTCATCTGCAATCCCAGCGTGAAAGCCAGAGTGCTCTCACGCTGGGGAGCTGCTCTGGCAGGACGTCAAAAAAGTCCTGCAAGCAACTTCTTTGAGGCGCTTTAGGAGCGGTGTATACACCACTCCTAAAGCACCCCTTCCCATTGAAATCAATGGGCAGCGGTGCTTTTAATCCTTTATTCGGCCACTAGCAGGGGTTAAAAGCGCTAGAAAAACACCGGTAAAGCACCGCTAAAACTAGTGGCGCTTTACCTGCATTTTTTGGGCGCTAGCGAGGCGCCTATAACTCCCGCTAGTGGCTGAATCAAGGGTTAAAATCGCTGCTTTGGCGGCGCTTCCCATTGATTTCAATGGGAAGGGGTGCTTTAGGAGCGGTGTATACAGATTTGGGATTGTGTCTATTGTACCTCTGGCAGTTCAGCCACTAGTGGGAGAATCACACAGTGTGACATGACCTTCATCATGCATAACAAAGATTTCCTTTGAGGCCCCGACCTTCACTTTTATAAACATTTGGACTATGGATCCATGATGTGCTGGTAAGAGCTGTTCTTATCTTATGACCTGAACTAATCCCCTTTTTCCTGCATTATATTTACCTTGCTAATGGATGGATGCATTAATATGCCTGCATGAGAAGCTTTAGACGCCAGCTGCTTTTCTCCTACAGCCCAAGTTGCAGAATAGCTTCAGAACCCTGACCGTTACTCAACTTGAGACCTCACTGTCTTGCAACAAGCAACTTCAACTTCCAATTGAACCTTTGCATGCTTTAGGAAGGCAATGCACAGTTCGAATCGATTTGAACCGTTAATGGGAAGGCTGAATGGACCCAGTTGATTGATCAATCAACTTGGGTACCAACCAGTTTGTTGGATTCTCTTGCGATTATCAGTAGCCGCTAGTGATAATCATGGTCTTTTCACAGCAGGGACTGCTTCCCCCACCAGAAGAAGACAACAGCCTGGCACGAGAGATTCCCACATCAACCATGGCTGTGTTGACTGGGGAATCAAGCAAATTTCTTTCTGGCAACCTGTGGTTGCCGGAAAGACATTTTCCCAGTTAGGGATATCATTCCCCCTTGACTGCACAGGCGCAATCCGAGCCGATGGAAATCACCGATCCTGATCAGCTGCTTTCAGGTGTACCCGCCCCTCAGTTGTTACTGCAACAGGTCCAGAGCGACGTAGACCTCGCTGTAAGTGGCCAGTCGGCCTCGCTTCGCTCGCTCGGCTTCCTGGCTCTTTTTTTTAACATGCTCCAAGTCCACGGGGATGGTACGGAATGAGCCTGGAAGTCGCCCCGTGCATGTGCCACCTAAAGAACAGCTAATCAGGTTCTGAGGTTTCTGTGGGCTATGTCTTCACCTGCGCAGTCGAGGCCGGACCCTATCCGATAGGGGAACTAGCTTGACAAGGCACCGGTCTTAGTTTTAGGTTCTGTCTGTTAGACGATATACAGTTCTGCCAACATGTTGTCAATCCCAGGTTTTCTGTTAAGCCTTATGCCGCGTACACACGATCATTTTTTGGCGTAAAAAAAACATTGTTTTTAAAAAAAACTTCATTTAAAATGATCGTGTATCAGGCCCCGTACACACGACCGAGTTTCTCGGCAGAATCCAGCAAGAACCTCGATGGAAGACGTATTCTGCCGAGAAAACCGGTCGCGTGTACACTTTTCGCCGAGCATCCCGTCGGGAAGCTTGTCGAGCCAAAAAGAGAGCATGTTCTCTATTTCCTCGTTGTTCTATGGGGAAATTTGGCTCGACGAGCTTTTCGACAGCTGAACGGGAACCTCGACGGGCGGAACGATGAGTTTAGCCCGACGAGTTTCTCGGTCGTGTGTACGCGGCCTGAGCTTCACATCATTTTTCGGGTTCTGAAAAACAAATTTGTTTTTTTCAGAACATGCTGCATTTTTTTAACGACGTTTTAAACAATGTCGTTTTTTGGGTTGTAAAAAATTATCGTGTGTGGGCTAAAACGATGTTAAAAAGCCGCGCATGCTCAGAAGCAAGTTATTAGACGGGAGCGGTAAAACTACCATTCGTAATGGAGTAAGCACATTCATCACGCTGTAACAGACAGAAAAGGGCAAATCGTCTTTTACTAACACGGAATCAGCTAAAGCAGCCCCAAGGGTGGCGTCACCCGCATGGAACTTCCCCTTTATAGTGCCGTCGTACGTGTTGTACGTCACCGCGCTTTGCTAGAGCATTTTTTTTTAAACAATGGTGTGTAGGCAATGTCGTTTTAATGATGAAGTTGGAAAAACATTGTTTTTTCTACATGCCGAAAAACGTTGTTTTTTTTTCATGCCAAAAATGATCGTGCGTACGCGGCATAATACAACGATCGGATTATCCAACGGGAATTGTGTGATGACAGGCTGTTGTTGGAAAATCCGACCGTTTGTACGCTCCATCGAACAATTGTCAGATTTTCCATGGATAAATGTGAGAAAGCATGCTTTAAAATTGTCTGCCAACAACTGTGTTGTCGTGTGTACAGAAGTCCATCGCACAAAACAAAGTACAAACACGCATGCTCAGAAGCAATGCTCACCATAACAGAACATAAGTAGAAATTGCCCAAAGGGTGGCGCTAAAGAGCTGAAAAACCACATAGTTTCATGTTTGTTGGCCGACAATTGTTTGCCATTTGTATCCGATACAAGTTCCTGGCCAATGCCCTTCGGACAAAAGTCCTACGATTTGTCCAATGAAAATCCGATCGTGTGTATGAGGCTTTAGACTACCCTGCATGATATGCAAACAAACTGTGCCATGCATGCTGTCTGTAACCAATATTAACTTTCTCTAAAAATAAACATAAAAGCTATAAAAAAACATCAAGCTTTCAAACCATTTTTTTTTTTTAAACATACCAAAAACCATTGTATTTTCCCTCGAAGATATCACTAAGCTTTCAGAGGGATCCTTCTGTCAGATCTTGGTGTGCAGCACACTGAATGCTGACGTTTTTAATTATGACCTCCCCGTACGCTTGTCATGGCACAGAGAATTTACCCGGCTGGCACGATACGGGTTCTCGTATAAGACTGATGGACTTGGATTTTCCAAATTTTGCAGGATTTCATAAGGGCAGGACTTCTGCATTTTAAAATACACTTACTCTATATATAGAATATGAATATACATATAGACACGCACAAGATAAGCTTGCATTAAGCTCGCCGAGCTATGTACACATTGTTGAATGCACAGCAGGACAATGGATAGTATATTAGATATATACAATTAGCTTTCCTTGCAGTCTGTGCTTTGTGGGCAAGTTGTATGTATATATAGTTGATTATATACATACACATATAGTGGTCATCGGTGACTGGTATAGAGGACACAGCCAGGTCTTACTGGTACAAGAGCCCTTATCCTTGTAGTTGTAATGATCTCATATCATAGATAGTGCATTGTGGGGATTTTGTTGGTACGGAGGTAATATCCCCCTCCCCCGTCCAATCCGTGTGCTCCCAGAAGGCTCTGGTGTAAAGTTGGCCAAGCAGGTGCTGATTAGGTAGTGGATGGGACCTGCACAAAGATCCCCTGGGAGTCCGTACGTGCTAGCTTGCTCGGTGGCTCGAGGGAGTTGGAGGAATCGATATTTAGTGAAAGCTCATGGGTTACTTCCTCATCACTCTCGTCGTCTTCTTCTTCTTCCTCATCTGGCCAGGCAGAATTAAAAAGACAAAAATTAAACATGTAGAGCTTTTTTTTTTTTATATACTCGAGTATAAGCCGAGGCACCTAATTTTACCAAAAAAAAAAAAAAAAAAGGGGAAACATATTTACTCGAGTATAAGCCTAGGGTGTCCCATGTGCATGCCTCACTGTCTCCATGTGCATGCCTCACTGTGCCCATGCTTAGACTGACGTTTAACATGGTAGTCTATGGAAGGGGTGCCCGGCGTTGAAAAATCGGTGCTCCCCAGCCGTAGGTCCCCCAGACAACAAACTGTGCACACTTGTAGAGAAGAAATGGGGCTAAATGTGTCCCAAGTTTTAGGGCCAAGGGACCAACGACTGGCCGGTACCAGGTCCCCAAAGTTACCAAATAAATTACCATTTAACATGGGAGTCTATGGAAGGGGTGCCCAGCATTGAAAAATCGGTGCTCCCTGGCTGTAAGTCCCCCTGACAACAAACGTTGCACACTTGTAGAGTAGTTGGGCTAAATGTGTGCCAAGTTTGGGGTCCAGGGGACCTACGGCTGGCCAGTACCAGGTCCCCAAAGTCCGGGAGATCAGGCGCAAAAAGGTGACTTGAGTATAAGGCGAGGGGGGCATTTTCAGCACACAAAAAAGTGTTTAAAAACTCGGCTTATATTCCAGTATATACGGTATATTTAAAATAAAAATAAAAATGGATTGTATTATTTTTTATTAGAGCTCGTTCACACTCGTGTTGATTAGACATTTGCAATTCGTTTCGTTACAAATTCGTTTTTTAACAAGAGGATAAATTGGGGTTTTTAAGGTGCAGAATACGATGAAATGATATCAACTATGATATATAAAAAAGGACTTGTCTTGTTTGGAATAATTTAAAATTATGCATATGGTATATAATCGACTGTTCATGTAATTAATATATGTATATGTTTTTTCTCAAAAGAAGGCTTGTACCTTTAACTGGACAGCATCCCCCGAAGAAGAGTGAAATATGGGCGAAACATGTTGGGAACGCCATCTCATAGTGCTGTATCCATAATACTTTACTTGCCAATTGTTATCTTTTTTGTTTCAAAGTTTTTATTAGCATTTTCACATCAAATATAACAATAGCAAAATAAGTAGACATTGTATCATTTGCAGAGTACCTGATGATTGTTTACACGAGTAAGAACACTGGGTACCTTTTTATTGGCACTTAGAAGGTACTCATCAGGCTCCTTATTAAACCAAGAAGATGTAAAGCAGGGGGAAAGAGAAGAAAGAAAATTAAAAAGAGGGGGAGGGGAAGACCCCCGAGCTCTGGTCCGTGCCATTCGAAGGTTTCTCAGATCGGAGCCGTGTGGGGATCTCCCATCAAGTAACTGACCAATTGTTATCTTTTAACAATTTATTAATTGCTCTTTAAATAAAAAATATTTTTTATATATCATAGTTGATATAATTTCATCGTATTCTGCACCTTAAAAAATAGGATTTTTGTACTTACCGTAAAATCCATTTCTCTGAGTTCATGGACGGACACAGCACTTCCTTAACTGTAGGGTATTATCATCCTTCCTCCAAGAGAGTTAGGCAGAAAAACAGCAGTAAAAGTGTTAACACACTCTGCTCCACACAGCTCCTCCCAGGGAGCATGGACCCCCAGGTATATATTCCCCACTCTGCCCCTGCAGCCTCAGTTCGTAACAAAGCAGTACAAACAAGGAGGGGAGGGTGCTGTGTCCGTCCATGAACTCAGAGAAATGGATTTTACGTTAAGTACAAAAATCCTATTTTCTCTTTCGTTCATGGACGGACACAGCACTTCCTTAACTGTAGGGACGTCCCAAAGCAGTGTCAAAGATTCGAGGGGTGGGAAAACACAACACAGCAAACAAGCTGCACCCCAACAGAAAACAGAGATTCCCAACAGGGGAACCCCAACCTCAAACTGCCGCCTGCAACACTTTGCGGCCGAAAGAAAGCATCCGAAGATGCACTCACATCCACCTTGTAGAATTTTGAAAAGGTGTGGGCCGAAGACCAGGTCGCAGCCTTGTAACACAGAGGCTTGATGACGGAAAGCCCAAGAGGCCCCAATTGCCCTTGTCGAATGCGCCATAACCCGGAAGGGGGGCGCCTTTCCCTTCAAAGCATAGGCCTGAATGACAACTTGTCTGATCCACCAAGAAATGGTGGCCGCCGGGACTGCCAGCCTTTCTTAGGACTGGCAACCGACACGAACAGTGAGTCTGACCTCCGAAATGGAGCCGTAGCAGACAAATACACACCTAGGGCTCGAACCACGTCTAGGGAATGTAGAGAGGCCTCCTTGCGGTTCTTAGGCTGAGGACACAAAGTAGGCAACACGATGTCCTCATTAATGTGAAAGGCCGAAACAACCTTCGGAAGAAGAAAAGGCTGTGGGCGCAACACCACCTTATCCTTGTGGATGACCAAGTATGGAGCCTTGCAGGACAAGGCCGCCAGTTCAGACACCCGTCTGATCGAGGTAATTGCAACCAGAAAAACTACCTAGAGCTAGACCGAACGGGAGGGCCACAAATTGGAAGTGTTCCTCCCCGATCGCGAAGCGTAGAAACTTCTGGTGCCCTGACCATATGGGGACATGGAGATATGCGTCCATGATGTCCAGGGACGCCATGAATTCCCCCTGACGGAGCGCAGCTATCACCAAGAGGATCGCCCCCATCCGGAAGTGTTGCACTTTGACAAAACAATTGAGGGCCTTGAGGTCCAGAATCGGCCGGCCCCAGTCTCTTTTGGGTACCACGAACAGGTTGGAATAAAACCCCTGAAACCGTTCCTCTGGGGGAACCGGTACCACCACCCCCCTCTGAGCAACAGATCCTGGACAGCGACTGAGAGCGCTTTCCGACGCTCCAGAGGGAGCTGGAGGTTGGAGGGGAAGAATCTGTGTGGTGGGTAAGAAAGAAATTCTATTTTGTACCCCGAGGAAACTACCTCGCAAACCCACCGATCGGAGAGAAGAGATCCCCACCGAGCCGCGAAGTCGCGAAGACGTCCCCCCACCCGAGTCCCGGGTGGGGGCAACCCTTCATGCGGAGGCAGGCTTGTCCGCAGGCTTACGCAGCTTGCGGGTCCAGGGACGCTTATGCCCACCAGCGGGCGCCTTGGGGCCCTGAAAACCCCTTCCTGCTGCCCCGGGCGGCGCGAAAAAAAAACGCTTGGGGGTGGTAAAGGAGGAACCCGGCTTGCGGCGAGGTTCCTTCCCCTTTCCCGCCTGCGGGAGTAGAGTACTCTTACCCCCTGTGGCGGCTTTAATGATCTCGTCCAAGGACTTCCCAAACAGCCAGTCACCCTTGAAAGGTAGATCTATCAAGGCTTTCTTTGAGGCCTGGTCCGCAGACCAACACTTGAGCCATACCATACGGCGAATCACCACCGCGTAGGCGGAGGCCCTGGAAAGCAAGGGGATCGTGTCCAAGGCCGACTCACAAACAAACTTTAGGCCCTGCACCAACTGGTCAGCGAGGTCCAAACAGGTCTCAGAGGCACCCTGTGCCTCAAGGTCCTGGTACAGGCACTTGGCCCGTTCGGTGAGTGTCTGCGACACCAGTGCCCCGACCAGTGCCGGTCTAACAGCCGAACCGATGACCGTGAATAGGTAGCGGGCTACAGCCTCCACCTTTCTATCAACGGGGTCCTTAAATGCGGAGGCCCCTTCCACTGGCAGCGTGGTGGCCTTTCTCAGTCTGGACACCGGAGTGCCGCCGCCGCGATGTGTTGTGCTGTACCGCCGATTTGCGGTCTTTTGCAGGCTGTTTTGTGAGCACTAGAGTAAAAAACTCAGCCAAAATGGCCGCCGTGTGACTGAGGCCAAACACACGCGGACCGCAAGAAAATGGCCGCCGAGCGGCAGGTACGATGTCGGCGCGAAAACGGGTTAACCCCTTCACCGCCGTATACAGTGAGGCCCTACACAGCCAACTGCCAGGCCCAAAACTTTAGGCCCTCGCACATAAAAACACCTCAGCACAGCAGCCCCGCACAGACAACAGTCAGTGACAAAAAACACCTCAGCACAGCGGAGTTAACCCCCGCACCGCCGCATAGCACAGTGAGGCCCTGCGCAGCGCACGCTGCTAGGCCCAGTAAAACACCTCACAGCACCACAGCCAGCACCAAGAACCCCAGACACTAGTCCCCTCAGGCACAGCTCAGTGAAAATGGCGCCCCCAGGAGCGTCCCCCCCCTCACAGCCGCCCAGCATGGGGAAGGAGGTAGAGGAAGGGAGAGAGGAAAGTAGGGCAGACCCTCAGTCGACCTCCCCAGGGAAGCACCAGCCATACCTACCTTGCCAGGCAAGGCATCTACTCACCCATCCTGCGACCACCGGCTGGCGACCTTCCTGACTGAACCAAAATCCGCGAACGGCATGGCAGTCGGCCAGACACACTGTGACCAGGCCATTGAGACCGGTCATATGTGTGCCCTAGGACCGAAGTCCCCCGGCCACCCCTTGGAGCGATGGGGCATGTCGTGGACGACCACTAGCCAAGCTGAGGTCGGACACGCTCGATGGCCAGACATGGGAAGACTACAAGGATCACGGATCCAGCCTGTCGCCCAGTCGGCTGTTGATAGTAGATCACAGGATCCAAAAAGGCAGGAACAAAACAATAAATTGAGCAAAAAAAACGAAGAAAAAGCCAGAGACATGGACTCCAGCAGGCCATGCTCTCCTGAATTAGGCAGAAAAAACCTGAGGCTGCTGGGGCAGAGTGGGGAATATATACCCGGGGGACCATGCCCCCTGGGAGGAGCTGTGTGGAGCAGAGTGCGTTAACACTTTTACTGCTGTTTTTCTGCCTAACTCTCCTGGAGGAAGGATGATAATACCCTACAGTTAAGGAAGTGCTGTGTCCGTCCATGAACGAAAGAGAAATCCCAATTTATCCTCTTGTATCTATCTAATCAAGAGATGTGGTGCTAATAATAAGTTGATGTGCCCGTGGTTATAAAGTTATTTTCCTTTAGCTTTTTAACTCATTTCCTCAAATTTGGAACTTCAGAAAATATCCAAATTAACGAAAACTCATTTAACTAATTTTTCCAAATATTCGGTATTTATAAAATCCGAAAATAAACGAAAATTTGAAAATAGACTGGAAATTCGAAAATCTGAAAGAATGACTAGATAACTATTAAATTATAGGTATTGGAATTTTCTTTAAAATGTTTCTGTTAGTAAATGTAACAAATACGAATTTATCCGAAGTTACGAATTATCTGAAATAACGAATGTCGCATCTAAATAAATGGAACAGCGCACATTAATAAGACTAAAAAGGTTTTATTATTATTTATTATTATTAATTCATTATGTTCCATTTGTTTAGAGATTCTTTATTTTGTAACTTCAGAGAAGTTTGTATTTGTTACGTTCACAAACAGCCAAAATTTGAAAGGAAATTCCAATACCTATAATTTAATAGTTTATTATCCATTAGTAATTTTTCAGATTTTTGAATTTCCGTTCTAACTAATAATAACTAACTATTAAATTATAGGTATTGGAATTTCCGTTCAAATTTGGCTGTTAGTGAACGTAACGAATTTATCCGAAGTTACGAATTATCTGAAATAACGAATGTCGCATCTAAACAAATGGAACTGCACGCATTATAATAATAAAAAAAAAAAAAAACGTTATTATTATTATTGTTATTTATTATTATTATTAATTCATTACGTTCCATCCGTTTAGATATTCGTTATTTTGTAACTTTGGATACATTTGTATTTGTTACATTCACAAACAGCCAAAATTTGAAAAAGGAAATTCCAATGCCTATAATTTAATAGTTAGGTTTTATTAGTTAGCTAGTTAGTTAATTTTTTTGAATTTACGGATTTTCGGATTTACGAATCTTCAAATTTTCGAATTTAGGGATTTCGGATTTCTGCATTTTCGAATTTACAAATTTTATGAATTTCGATCATAAAGAATGATCCAAAAAAAATAAAAAATTTATAAAATTAAAAATAACACATTTTTCGGCAGTGCACATGTTTAGTGTTGATTATGAAAAACAAAGCAATGCTCATGAATGCACCTATAGCATGTATGATTTGTTTACAGCGTGTTTTTGTTGTGTTTCTGAAGCATTTAAGAAGCTTCAAGAAATCTTGATAAGTGTTGCTTTGATAGTGGGAAGTGATGTCAAGGCCAGGACAAGGGGTGGGCAGGAGGGGAAGCTGGGCACTGTGGAATCATGCGAGGTGGGACCACGAGGAGATACAATCAACTAAGGGAAGTTTACTTTCCCTTTAATAAAGAGATGGACATCTAAAGCTCTGGGGCAAATGTATGAATGCTTATGCCCTGTATAATATACACAGAACCCTATGAGACAGATATGTACAGTGTTTTACAATTCTAGATACTATATATGAAAATATAGAGAAAGAGGGGGTACCAAAATGGTAACCCACAGGTCAGACTTTAAAGGCACAATGGAAAGTATGCAAAAATATTACAATATTTATTGAAAGTAGTACATGGTACATAAAGAACATTTAGAAGAATTAAAAAGCATATATATATATATATATATATATATATATATATATATAAAAATACATGGTAGAAAAGTGAGCCCCTGCGCGTCAACGCGTTTCACTGTTTAGCTTTGTCAGGACACATACAGGGATCATTGGAAAAGTTTATGGATAAGACTACTATCTTTCCAAAAGTGAGACCCGTTTTTTCCCTTTCTAACAATCCCTGAATGTGTCCTGACGAAGCTAAACAGCAAAACGTGTTGACGCACAGTGGCTAACTTTTCTTTTTTTTGGGGCTCACTTTTCTAACATGTATTTTATATATATGTTTTTTAATTCTTCTAAATGTTCTTTGTGTACCATGTACAACTTTCAATAAATATTGTAATACTTTGGTATCCCCTCCCCCTCTTTCTCTATAGTTAACTATTTACGGATGTGGCCATGCGAGTGTTTTTTTCTTAAATTTTCAGATACTATATATGCAATCAGGCTCTGCCTAGAGCTGACATAGTGAATCTGCACATATGGAACACAAGGCAAAAATGTTTTAAATGCTCCACAACCTCTATGACCCAATAGCCCCCCCCCCCCCCCTTCCATTAAAGAGATATTAAACCCAAATCCTTAGATGTGGTGGTGGCATTGGTTTTCTTTTTTACGGCTTCTTCCCTCTATCGTCACCTGGTGATCTGGCCAGTAACACACCACATGTATTAGAGTGCCTATAGCAGCATACAGCAACGGAGATACCTTTGGACAGCAGCATCAGGGCCAGTGTTCTGTTGATATGTGCCTGCGCATGCGCAGAATGGAAGGGCACTCCAGCTGGGATGTTGATTAGCTGGAGTGACATCACCATGGAGCATGCGCACATTGTCTGAGCCTTTTTTCCACAGGAGATACAATTTCTCGGCCACAATTTAATGCTGTGCAAACAGCGGAGGGACACTGTATTTGTCATATTGTGCCTCGCTGTTGCGCCGCGGTTTTACACCAAGGCACAATCTGACATGTACAAAGTCCCTCCACTCTTTGCATAGCTTTTAATTGTGGCCGTGAAATGGTATCGCCCGTCAAAAAAACCCTCCTACGATGTGTGCATGCGCTATGGTAACGTCACTCCAGCTGATCGGCAACTCAGCTGGAGTGCTTTTCCGTACTGTGCATGCACGGGCACTTTTTGACGGAGGGCACAAATCGATAGAACACCGGCACCAGCATAAGGCTGCTTAGGGAGCCGCCTTGGGGCACCAGGATGGGGGGGCCACTTACCCTTGTCCTGATCCATGGGTTGCGATGAGCTGTTCACGTTTGCAAACTAAAAAACAAAAGACATTACTCTTAGGTGAAAGGAAGAGGGTATACGGGAGCGTACATGTTTATATGAAGATCACCAACATTTGAGGCTTAAGAGCGGACCAGCTGTGGACCTTACCTCTCCCATGACAGCGATGGGGGTCTCTCCCCGGGCTTGGGCCACCCTATGCTCTATCAGATAATACATGTACTCGTCATACAGCAGGCGGATAAGATGGAAGGAGCCAAAGCTGGCCGCACTGCGCAGAGTGAGATCTCGAATCACCATCGAGCTGCAAATGAAAACAGAAGAATCTGTTTGTCACGTCACATGACTAGTTCTGTGTCCAATCATACCTCTCCCTCACACGTCACTACTACATCACAACAGAAAATGGAGGGGGAATCTCAGAAAGGAACAAAACAGCTTTTTAAAGTATGTCTGGAAATTGGCAGATTTTTATTACTGTGTCACCAGCGAAGAGATTTAACCTCACTTCCTGTCTTAGTGACTGGTGCCGATGGGTCAGGAAAAGCAGATAAATCTGCCCAAAGAGGATCCAGACAGCAAAAAAATTGCCAGAACTTCTATCTTTCCACCCTCTCTCCAAAATAAATGCCTTATTTCAAAACCTTAATCACCCACCTGTAGAAGGACCACTTGAGGAGAAAGAGTTTGGCAGCCTTGGAAAAACTGGGTGATCCCTGATGTGGCTTCAGCACTTGAGAGACGACGCTATCCAGCCACTCGGCCCACTGCTCCAGTGAGCTCTGCTGTTGTAACGTTAGCTTAAAGTCCTGCTCCAGCCGATGGACAACGCGATCCGCACAGCGACACACCCAGGATGCCTGCTCCTAAGGAGAGAGGACACAGTTTGCTTCAATGCTGGTGGACAACCTCAGAGACATGGCTTGTACAGAAACACAAGAGAAAGAACGTAGGGGAAGAGAGGAGAAAGTGCACTTCAGTGCTGGAGGGGAGCACCAGAGATACGGCATGTATAGGAAGAATAGAGAGGAGACAGTGCTGGAGGGGAGCACCAGAGATACGGCATAGAATAGAGAGGAGACAGTGCTTCAGTGCTGGAGAGGAGACAGTGCTTCAGTGCTGGAGGGGATCACCAGAGATACGGCATGTATAGGAAGAATAGAGAGGAGACAGTGCTTCAGCACTGGAGGGGAGCACCAGAGATACAGCATGTATAGGAAGAATAGAGAGGAGACCGTGCTTCAGTGCTAGAGAGGAGACAGTGCTTCAGTGCTGGAGGGGAGCACCAAAGATATGGCATGTATAGGAAGAATAGAGAGAAGACAGTGCTTCAGCACTGGAGGGGAGCACCAGAGATACAGCATGTATAGGAAGAATAGAGAGGAGACCATGCTTCAGTGCTAGAGAGGAGACAGTGCTTCAGTGCTGGAGGGGAGCACCAAAGATATGGCATGTATAGGAAGAATAGAGAGAAGACAGTGCTTCAGCGCTGGAGGGGAGCACCAAAGATATGGCATGTATAGGAAGAATAGAGAGAAGACAGTGCTTCAGCGCTGGAGAAGAGCACCAGAGATGCGGCATATATGGGAAGAATAGAGAGGAGACAGTGCTTCAGTGCTGGAGGGGAGCACCAAAGATATGGCATGTATAGGAAGAATAGAGAGGAGACAGTGCTTCAGTGCTGGAGGGGATCACCAAAGATATGACATGTATAGGAAGAATAGAGAGAAGACAGTGCTTCAGCGCTGGAGAAGAGCACCAGAGATGCGGCATATATGGGAAGAATAGAGAGGAGACAGTGCTTCAGCGCTGGAGAAGAGCACCAGAGATGCGGCATATATGGGAAGAATAGAGAGGAGACAGTGCTGGAGGGGAGCACCAGAGATACGGCATGTATAGGAAGAATAGAGAGGAGACAGTGCTGGAGGGGAGCACCAGAGATACGGCATGTATAGGAAGAATAGAGAGGAGACAGTGCTTCAGCGCTGGAGGGGAGCACCAAAGATATGGCATGTATAGGAAGAATAGAGAGAAGACAGTGCTTCAGCGCTGGAGAAGAGCACCAGAGATGCGGCATATATGGGAAGAATAGAGAGGAGACAGTGCTTCAGTGCTGGAGGGGAGCACCAAAGATATGGCATGTATAGGAAGAATAGAGAGGAGACAGTGCTTCAGTGCTGGAGGGGATCACCAAAGATATGGCATGTATAGGAAGAATAGAGAGGAGACAGTGCTTCAGTGCTGGTAGGAGAGCACCAGAGATACAGCATGTATAGGAAGAATAGAGAGAAGACAGTGCTTCAGCGCTGGAGAAGAGCACCAGAGATGCGGCATATATGGGAAGAATAGAGAGGATACAGTGCTTCAGTGCTGGAGGGGAGCACCAGAGATACAGCATGTATAGGAAGAATAGAGAGAAGACAGTGCTTCAGCGCTGGAGAAGAGCACCAGAGATGCGGCATATATGGGAAGAATAGAGAGGAGACAGTGCTTCAGTGCTGGTAGGAGAGCACCAGAGATACAGCATGTATAGGAAGAATAGAGAGGAGACAGTGCTTCAGTGCTGGAGGAGAGCACCAGAGATACAGCATGTATAGGAAGAATAGAGAGGAGACAGTGTACTTCAAAGCTGATGGTCAAACACCAGAAATTCACAAGAGGCAAAGAGTGGAGGAGTGCGTAGACAGTGCATGTCTGTGCTAGAAGACAACCCCAGAAACATGGCTTGCACAAAAGTATACAAGAGGCAGAAAGGGGAGGCAGGGTCTGCCTGTGCTGGAGGACAACCCCAGAGACATGGCTTGTACATTGACACACATGAGACAGAGAGTATGGGGTAGAGGAGGTATGACTCTTCAGTACTGGAGGACAACCCCAGAGACATGGGAGGAGAGAGGAGAAAGCATGCTTCAATGCTGGAGAACAACAGATATGCACAACAGGCAGAGACAAGAGACAGCATTTCTGTACTGGAGGACAACCCCAAAGACACGGTTTGTACAAAGGTGCAGAGGAGAAAGCGTGGGGGGAGAGGAGGTAGGACTCTTTAGTACTGGAGGACAACACCAGAGACATGGCCTGTACAGAGATGCACGAATGGGTGAGAGTTGGAGGTAGTGGAGGCAGTGCTCTTCTGGACTGGAGGACAACATTAGATACATAGTTTGCACCTTGGTATACAAGAGGCAGAGAAGGGAGGCAGTGTCTGTCTGTGCTGGAGTATAACCTCAAAGGTATGGCTTGTACAAAAGACGCAGAGGAGACAGGGAGTAGGGGGGAGAGGAGGCAGGACTCTTCGATACTGGAGGACAACCTAAGAGACATGGCTTGTACAGAGACATGTGGATGGGCGAGAGTTTAAGGAAAAAGAGGCAGTGCTCTTCTGTACTGGAGGACAGAGGCATGGCTTGTGCAGAGGTATACAAGAAGATAATAGAGGAGACAATGTTTGTCCATGCTAGTGAACAACCTCGAGGCATGGTTTGTACAAAGACATACACAAGGCATAGGATGGGGGTAAGAGGAGACCATACTTCAGTGCTGGAGGGCAACACCAGAGACACACAAGTGGCAGAGAGAGTAGACAGTGCTGGGGGACAATGCCAGAGAATTGGCTAGTACAGAGGTATATAATAGGCAGAGAGAGGAGACAGTTCACTCCAGATTTGGAGAACCATACCAGAAACACATTACTTCCCCATGTGAGAAGACACAGAAGGATGTGAGAGTTCTGAAAACTTGATAGAAGAAGTAAGGAATTAAAACTGAAAAGGAAAGAAATGTGGCTACCTGCACATTGGTGAAATCTACACGGTTCAGGTCGCTTAGCATCTGGTTGATCTGAGCGGTATTCTGCAGCACAGCGCGGGCGGCCTGGGCCAGGTGATTTAGCGATGTATAGCGCCGCAACGTCTGGGCAAATGCACTTGCAGCACCAACCTGGGTCATAGGAGAAGACAGATGGAAAAGAAACTGTTTCAGCATGCTATTTTCTTTAAATGTCTTTAGTGCCAACATTTCCAGTGGCACTGTAGAAAATAGCATCAGGAAAAAAAGATAACAACATGAAACATCAGGTACATTCAGTGTAGTACCGTATATAAAATTGCAGATCAACGAGATATTAAAGTGTTTTTTTTTAGTAGAGTAGGAGGGCTAGAACCCCTGTCAGCTTCCTTTTGGTGCCGTGTCTCTGTTGCAGATTTGTCATCGCTTCCTGTCTGTTAAAGCAGTTCCACTAGTTTTTGTGTTTATTGAAAGTCAGTAGCTACAAAAAGTGTACCTGCTGACTTTTAATAAACAGACACTTACCTGTCCCAGGATCCAGCGATGTGGTCACCCAAACCCTCGCCTCTCCCCGGTTCCGACATTATAAGTGTGGGCACCTGGCTGTGACAGCTTAAGGCAAGGGTGCCCAACCAGTGGCTCGGTGGCCACATGTGGCCCGCGTAGCCCTCTGATGTGGCCCATGACCTCCTGCTTTGGGATGGAATAGAATACTGTTATTAAAAGTTAAATTTATTACTAAAAGTCACAGTATATAGATGCGCATATGTGTTCTACAGTGATTACTGGGCTGCTTTCAAACTGATCGGCAGGTGCGCAGCAATGCACCAGCGGGCTACCTGCACTGAGCCAAAGACTTCTGTTATAATCTGGGAGTTTGGTTCGCTTTCTGAAAGTGCACCACATGCACCGCGCTGCACATGTGGTGCTAGTAAACCTCAGTGCATCAGTTTGAAAGCAGCCTTAGTCCCCTTTCACACGGTAAGTCCGACCCAATCGAACCCTCTATTCACCTCTAAGAAGTGGCAGATGTCCATTTACAACTGCCTACCTCCAACATGATCTCCAAAAAAAAAAAAAAAAGAGTAGCGTGAGCTCTATAGAGTAGAGTGGGCTGTGTTGCATATGCAGAGCGCACAAGGACCTGCCAACTGCCTGCTCCGCTCATTGTGTCCCATGACTGGTTACCAAGTCGCTTAAGTGGCCCTCGCTCTTCAAAAGGTTGGGCACCCCTGGCTTACAGCCGGGTGCGCACGGTTTGAGGAAGGGGGCGAGGAGAATTTGAGATCCTCGAGTCACCTAGGCAGCCCGAACTAAGGTGGGAGCAGGGCAGCCATCACAAATTTCGGGGCCCCTTACACAGCTTTAGGCAGGGCCCCCCTGGAGCAGAGAACCCGGGGAGGGTGCTGATGAAAAAAAAAAAAAAAAGTGTAATCTCTTCTCTCCTGACGCAAGATAAGTGTGGGGGGGGGGGGCTGGGGACCATCGGCCCCCTTACAGGTGTAATGCAAACAAAAAAAAGAAAGGGAGGTGTAAGGGGCCATGTTGAACATCAGGGCCCTTACAGGTGTAATGCAAAAAAAATAAAAAAATAAACGGGAGGGGGGCCCCTTACAGGTTGTAATGCCTGTACCCCCTGAAGGTGGCAATGGGTGGGAGCAGGTACCTGTCAAAATGAGGTACCTGCCCTGCACCCCCAAAAAATGCCATGCCAAATGTGGCACAGAAGGGGGAGAGGGATGTTTAAAGCAAAACTTCCCTTTTTGGGTGAAGCTCTGCTTTAAACTGTTATCACCAAGATGGTAAGTGAGGGAAAATCTTTCCCCAAACAGTATTAAAAGCCTATCAGGGGTTCCAATCCTCCACTCTATCCAAAATAAAGACTATATTTTATCTACATGAGAGGCAATACCTTCACCTGGAAATGGCTCATGTGACCAGAGGAGTGACGTTTAGACACCGCTGTCCAGGGCTGGACTGGGACAAAAATTTGGTCCTGGACTTCATCCAGACTGGCCCACTTCAAAAGGTCTTTCCCATCTCGGCCGGACAACTCCCGCACCCCCCCTGGCCACCCAAGCCCCCTCTCCCCCTTCACTAGCCGTTCTACTTTATTAGAGTAGAACGGTTGGTACTGGTACTCTTATAGGCAGTACCAGTGGGGAAGCTAGACATTATTTCACCCGGGGCAAAGAATCAGTTCAGTGCCCCTCCTCCCCCCCCCCCTTATGGGACAAGATTAGGCAGAAGTGAGAAACTCCCAGGCCATAGCTGTTGAGTCAGCTGTCTGTCCCCTCCCCAATGCTCCTCTGTCGTCGTCCCTGCTCCTCTGGTCCTCCCCCTGCTTCTCTGTTCCCCCCAGGTGATCGCTGCGGGGAGGAAGAGGAGGTGAGCACTGCGGGAAGGGAGAGACAAAGGAGCAGAGGGATCGGCAGTCCGCTGTCACTGAAGCCGGCCCACTGAGCCATCGGCCCCCCGGGAAACTCACTGTAGTCCCAATGGCCAGTCCATCTCTGCCGCTGTCTAATCTGCATCTCTGCCTGAACAGTATTTCTGGCAACTGGAGAGATATGTGACCATAGTCAAGAAACTAATCACATGAGCCACATCTTGGAGAGAATAATGTTTTACATTCATTCAGAAGGACATTTTTTTGATGTTGAAAGGATTTTATGCAATTATCCAGTCTTGAGCGTGACATAGTTGCAATCACCTTAATTTCTTCATGTCTCTGAGTTGCAGTTCCACCATTAACCACTGGGAGCACCACTGAGATTAAGGAATGATTCCTGTTCATCTTACCTTCACTCTGACCATCTCCTCCGGGATATTCATCATTGCACTTGTTAACCAACTCTCTAGACTCTTGGCAAAGTTTCGGATGGCCTGTGTCAGGGCACCTGAGGAAACAGAGTTTGGGAAATGGTTACCTGCAAGTCATGCTAGAAAACACAACATATTAAAGAAAATATTCACAGCCACTTAAAGGAAACCTGTCAAGAGAGAAACATTGAGGCTGACACAGCTGACCTTTTTTCTCTTTCGTTCATGGACAGACACAGCACTTCTATTCTTTACTGTAGGGTATATACCTTCCTCCAGGAGATTGTTAGGCAGAACAGCAAACAAAGTGTTAACACACTTGCTCCTACAGCTCCTCCCAGGGGGCGTGGTCCCCCGGGTATATATCCCCCCACACTGCCAGAGCAGCCTCAGTTTTTTTCTGCCTAATCTGAGGAGATTCATGGCCTGTGCTGGAGTCCATGTGCTCTGGCCCTTTTTTCTTCACGATTTTTTTAGTTTTCTTGTTTTTGTTCCTGCTTTTTTTTGGATCCTGTGATCTTCTAGCAACTGCCGACAGGGTGACAAGCTGGATCTTGAAATCCTTGTAGTCGACCCTGTTCGGCCATCGTGCATGTGCCGGCCTCAGTTCTGCTCGAGTCCGTTGCTCCAGGGGTGGCCGGGGGACTTCGGTCCTAGGGCACCCATATGACCGACCTTGACGGCTGTGTCACAGTGTGTCTGGCCGACTGCCATGCCGTTCGCGGATGTTGGTTCAGTCAGGAACGTCGCCAGCCGGTGTTAGCAGGATGGGTAAGTAGTCACCTTGTCTCACAAGGTAGGTATGGCTGGCGCTTCCTTGGGGAGGTCGAACGAGGGTCTGCCCTGCTTTCCTCTCTCCCCCTCCTCTACCTCCTTCCCTCTTGGGCGGCTGCGGGGTCTCTCCTGGGGGGGGGGGGGCATTCCACCGGGCTGTGGCTGTGTGGGGCTGTTTTTTCGCTGGGGGGGGGGCCTTGTGTGGGCGCTGTGTTGCTGTTGCAGTGGGAGCTACCTATGTTTTTTACTTTTATTTAACTGGCTGTGCAATTGTGAGGTGTTTTCTTCGCTGCCGGCGCTGAAGGGGTTAACCCCACTCGTGCGCGCCAAGGCAGCGTTCTCCGCGGTCGGCGGCCATTTTCCTGTGGCCCGTGACGCACTTTCTCCTCACAGCGGCGGCCATCTTGGGTGAGCCTTCCCTCTAGTGCCTGTAACGGCGCACAAGAAAAAAAAAAAAAAAAGGCCGCACAGCGGCTCAGCACAGCGCAGCAGCTCGCCTCAGCGTTCTGCACCTCCGGGAACAGCGCGGCTCGGGTGGGGTGGTAAGTCCTCCGGGGGTCCCCTTCCGTTTCCACAGCCGGGAGGTGTCCTATAGATCGTCTGTCTGCAGTACTGCGGTGACGGTATCATGAAAATCTTCCCCCCTGCTATAAAGCAGTTAACCCCTCAGGCCTCCGCCCCTGCTGCAGCCTCTGGCACTGCGCAGCAGTTAACCCCTCAAGCCTCTACCTCTGTGTAGAGGCTGTGACGGTGGTCCTTGCGGTGTTTTTTCGCCCAAATTGAGTCGCCTAGTGCAAAAAGGGGGGTAAAAAAGCGCCTGCTTTTGGTGATGGCTCTGACGCTGAGTTAGAACATGTTTCTGTCATGTTGACTGAGGGAAGTTCTACACGCGGACAATGAGGATGACTCTGAATTAGGGTCTGGGCAAGTTATAGCCTCTTTGGAGCTCTTATGTCTGCGGTGCGGGACACCTATAAAATGGAAGTTTTGGCGGAGGACCCTGAGGTGTTCACCCCTTTTGGGTCTCGCAAGCCTGCCCGCACCGCAAATGTATTTCCCTGGCATACCAAACTGTTGTACAGGGAATGGGAGATTCAGCAAAATCTTTTTATGGCGGTGCGGGACACTCTGAAAATGGAGGATTTAGCTGAGGAGTCAGAGGTGTTGGTCCCGTTTGGCTTCCGTAAACCGACCCGCACCGCAAAAGTATTTCCCTGCGTTCCATACTTGGACAAGTTCTTGTACAAGGACTGGGAGGTACCGCAGAAATCTTTTACTGTGCCTAGATGTTTTGCGGCCCGTTATCCTTTTCAGGAGGATTTTGTGAAAAAGTGGACGTCTCCTCCGTCAGTGGACCCTACAGTGTCCAGACTGAACAAGGCCACCACGCTACCTGTGGAAGGGACTCCTGCCTTTAGGGATCCCGCTGATAGGAGAGTGGAGGCTGTGGCCCGCTCCCTATTCACTGTTGTGGGTTCGGCTGTTAGTCCGGCTCTGGCCGGGGGTTCTGGTGTCACAGACGCTCACTGAACGAGCCAAGTGCTTGTTCCAGGAACTAGAGGCGCAGGGCGCTTCCGAGACCTGTTTAGACCTGGCTGACCAGTTAGTGCAGGGTCTAAAGTTTGTCTGTGAGTCGGCCTTGGATACGATCCCACTGCTCTCCAGGGCCTCCACCTATGCGGTGGTATTCTGCCGTTTGGTCTGGCTTAAGTGTTGGTCGGCGGACCAATCCTCGAAGAAGGCTTTGATTGATCTACCCTTTAAGGGTGACCGACTCTTCAGGGCGTCTTTGGACGAAATCATTAAATCCGCCACGGGAGTTAAGAGTACGCTGCTCCAGCAGACTGGGAAGGAGCAGAATCCCCGCCGCAAGTAGGGGCCCTCCTTTACTGCCCCTAAACGCCTTTTTTGTGCGCCCGCTGCAGCAGCACGGGGCTTTCAAGGCACCAAGACGCCCGCTGGGGGCCAAAGACGGCCCTAGACCCGTAAGCCCGGCAAACCCACGGACAAGCCCGCCTCCACATGAAGGGCTGCCCCCGCCCGGGACTCGGGTGGGGGGACGTCTCCGCGACTTCGCGGCTCGGTGGGAGTCTCTTCTCTCCGATCAGTGGGTCTGTGAGGTGGTGTCCTTGGGGTGCAAGAAAGAATTTCTCTCTTATCCTCCACACAGATTTTTCCCCTCCAACCTCCGGCTCCCTCCGGGGCGCCGGGAGGCCCTATCGGCTGCTGTCCAGGACTTACTGGTCAGAGGGGTGGTGGTACCGGTCCCCCCGGGGGAATGTTTCCAGGGGTTCTACTCCAACCTGTTCGTGGTACCCAAAAAGGATGGGGTCCGCCCGATCCTGGATCTCAAGGCACTAAATTGCTTTGTCAAGGTGCGTCAATTCTGGATGGAGTCGATTCGCTCGGTGATAACTTTGCACCAGGAGTTCCTGCGCTTCGCAATAGGGGAGGACCACTTCCAATTTGTGGCCCTTCCGTTCGGCCTGGCATCGGCTCCTCGGGTTTTCACCAAGGTGCTCGCCCCCATTCTGGCCTTACTGGGGTACCTGGACGACCTCCTTCTGAGAGCTTCCTCAAGCTTAGAGTTAGAAGAGAACGTGTCTATCACATGTCAGACTCTTCGAGAGTTCGGCTCTCTTCTGAATATCCAGAAGTCAATACTGGTTCCGTCTCAGCGCCTGGAATATCTGGGGTTTCTCTTGGATTCTGCGGAGGCGAAGGTCTTTCTCCTTTCAGAGAAGTTTCGGAAACTGCAATCTGCAGTGCAGCTGCTGTCGACCCGAAGATGGTCTTCCCTTCGGTTCTGCATGAGGGTTCTGGGGCTGATGGTGGCCTCCTTCGAGGCAATACCGTTTGCTCAGTTTCACACCCGGACTCTGCAGAACGAGATCTTGTCACGGTGAGACAAACTCCCTTCATCTCTGGATGTCCAGATTCAGCTGAGTACTCTGGCCAGGGCTTCCCTGGTGTGGTGGCTAACCTCTCCGATGCTTCGAACCGGGAGGTCCTTCCTTCCGTGCCATTGGCCGGTGATCACGACGGACGCCAGCCTCTCCGGCTGGGAGGGTGTCTGGGGCTCTCTGCCAGCCTAGGGACGCTGGACTCGGGAGGAGTCCCGTCTGCCAATCAATGTTCTAGAGCTCCGTGCCCTTATCTTTTGCAGTTGTCCCGTCACATCGTTTGGAGTTTTCCCGTCACGCCGCGTGGAGTTTTCCCGTCACATCGCTTGGAGTTGTCCCGTCACATCGCTTGGAGTTGTCCCCCAAACGTCTTTGGGAGTTGTCCCCCAAACGTCTTTGGGAGTTGTCCCCCAAACGTCTTTGGGAGTTGTCCCCTAAACTTCTTTGGGAGTTGTCCCCCAAACATCTTTCGGAGTTGTCCCCCAAACATCTTTCGGATTTGTCCCCCAAACATCTTTCGGATTTGTCCCCCAAACATCTTTCGGAGTTTTACCGCAACATCTTTTGGAGTTGTCCCGTAATTACGGACACCTCCAATTTATCTTTATGGTGATGGCAATTTCAGTGCTTTGCATATTGAGAGTCTGCTTGTTGGGTCTGGTGGAGCCTGGAGCCCCCCACAAGGTCCCTGGTTCATTCAATGTTTCCCTTGTACAAGGCTTCCTACAGCGGTAGAGGTTGTCCAACTAAATTTTACAAAGTCTGGGACCCGTGGTTAGAGCACTTGGATACTATTACAGAACCATCAGTGTGACCGTCCCCCTAAGGTCCTTTTACTGATGTCTTGCGGCCCTTTGTATTCAATTCTCTGGAGGTGTTACCTCTTAACTGCGTGTCTCTTTGAGTGACGGTGCCCCTCATTTATTTACCCGAATTTTAGCCTATATCATGGTGGAGGCTTGAAGATCTAACGTTATCCCTCCTGTCCTATGGTGTTACTTGCATTAATGCTTCCTAATCATATCTTACCACAGGGCCTTTATGCACCCCTCAAATGGTAGTTGAAACACCTTGCTGCCTGTAGTTGCGGAGCTAAATCTATGTTGAGTGCAATTTATTTTTTTATGCTTTTTATCTTTTGTCTGGCAGTGGTTTTCTGTACTGCCTTTTGTTGTAAGCTTGAATATTCAATAAAAATTGAATTTATAGAGAAAAATAAAAAGAAGAAGATTTAGATCCCCTAGTGATAGGGAGCTTTCAGCTCCCATTGAAGAGGACCCACAATGCCTAGCGTAAGCCCCCACAATTAGAAGAGGCATGCACAGCTCACTTTAAGTTAGGTAATTTTGCCTATTAGGAAAATAATAATAGCCCCTCTTTAGCTACTGAACTTTGTGCTCAGTTTTGATGTGCCTGGATTGCTATTACTTTTTTTCTGCCTACAAGAAAACACTCACTGGGAATTGGACGTAGCACATCCGGGATGAGGGTCTCCACAAGGCCCTGGTATAGCAAGTGGTCACAGTCCCGGCTCCATTTCAGCAAAGGCTCGTACTTTGACAAAAGCACCAAACTGTCCTTTGGCAAACGTTTCTCTGCTTCATCATCTCTGTAGAGTAAAAAAGAAAGAAAGAGATCATTGTAGAGGTACGGAAACATAGGTATGGAGAAACAGTGGGGGAAGAAATGATTGAGATACAAAGGTGTCTGCTGGTTGTACTGATACGCACACAGGGCTGTCGCTGTGCTGAGTCTGGTTGAACCTCCAAAATGTTTTCCACAGGGTCTCCACCAGGGTGAACTGAAGATTCACCACCACGTCCACTATAGCCTGTGGCACACGAGAAGTCATTAGTAAGGCGAATTTCTCTGAATAAACGGCAGTTCTGCTAATCAGATATTAGTGGAATGCAAAGCAAGGAGCACAGCACACACATACATTTACCTAAATACATAGGGCCTTTTTATTAAAAATAAAAAAATAAAAAAAAGTAGAGTGGTTGTCCACAGTGACCAATCAGAAGCTTGTTTCTTTTTTACAGGTAATAAACAGATGAAACCGGATTGGTCATTCTGGGCAACAAATCCACTTTTGTTCTCATTCTTCTTCTTATTCCTGCTTTAATAAGTACAACTATAAGTCTGGACTATATACAGTGGAACCTTGGATTACAAGCATAATCTGTTCCAGGAGAATGCTCGTAATCCAAAGCACTCGCATATCAAAGCAAGTTTTGCCATAGAAGTTAAAGGGTCAATAAAGGAAAAAAATTTTTTTGCTGAAATGACTGTTTACAGGGTATAGAGACATAAAAGTTAACTGATTCATTTTAAAAATGATTCAAAATAGATAAAAAAAATCAATCATATAATGTGCCTGCAGTTTAGTTTCACTTTTAAACTGGTTTCATGTTTCTGTTAAGTAGAGAGACACACAGAACAAAAACAAACAAATCCAGGGCAGTGTTTTGTTTTTAAAAATAATCTGATGGTTCTGAGGAGTTTTAGACACAGCTTGGACCACAGTAAAAAGCTGTCATGAGATTTTTCATAAGGAGCCAGACAAGCAGGAAGTGTGGAGATCAGAGCAGAATTACAGCAACTTCAAAGCAAAAACGAACAATGAGGATATGAAACCAGGACTGCAGTAAGGTAAAGGAAGCTATTTAAAAAAAAGAATTCCTTTAGTGATCCTTTAACCACTTCCCGCCCGGCCAATAGCCGATTTACGGCCGGGAAGTGGTTATGAAATCGTGACAGGCCGTTCTCAAACGGCCTGCACGATTTCATGCCGCACGCGCCCGTGCGGGCGCGCAGCGATCGGTGATGCGGGGTGTCAGTCTGACACCCTGCACCTCCGATCTCGGTAACGAGTCTCCGGCGGAGCCTCGTTACCACGTGATCAGCCGTGTCCAATCACGGCTGATCACGATGTAAACAGGAAGAGCCGCCGACGGCTCTTCCTCACTCGCGTCTGACAGACGCGTGTAGAGGAGAGCCGATCAGCGGCTCTCCTGACAGGGGGGGTTCGCGCTGATTGTTTATCAGCGCAGCCCCCCCTCGGATCGCCACACTAGGGAACTAAAAAAATACAAAAAAAATGTCAAAAAAAAGGGGGCAGTAAAAAAAAAAGATGCCAATCAGTGCCCACACATGGGCACTGATTGGCAACATTGATCCATCAGTGCCACCCCTCAGTGATCATCAGTGCCACCCCAGTGTCTGTCAGTGCCACCCCACAGTGCCAATCCATGCCCAGTGCCCACCTATCAGTGCCCACCTGTGCCGCCTATCAGTGCCCACCTGTGCCGCCTATCAGTGCCCACCTGTGCCGCCTATCAGTGCCCACCTGTGCCGCCTATCAGTGCCCACCTGTGCCGCCTATCAGTGCCCACCTGTGCCGCCTATGAGTGCCCATCTGTGCTGCCTATGAGTGCCCAGTGCTGCCTATGAGTGCCCATCAGTGCCGCCCATGAGTGCCCATCAGTGCCGCCCATGAGTGCCCCATACCAGCGCCGCCTATCAGTGCCCATCAGTGCTACCTAATCGGTGCCCATCAGAACTACCTCATCGGTGCCCATCAGTGCCACCTCATCGGTGCCCATCAGTGCCACCATATCAGTGCCCGTAATTGAAAGAGAAAACATACTCATTTACAAAAAAATTAACAGAAAAAAATAAAAACTTTTTTTTTTTTTCAAAATCTTCGCTCTATTTTTAGTTGTTGCGCAAAAAAATAAAACCGCAGAGGTGATCAAATACCACCAAAAGAAAGCTCTATTTGTGGGGAAAAAAGGACGCCAATTTTGTTTGGGTGCAGTGTAGCATGACCGCGCAATTGTCATTCAAATTGCGACAGTGCTGAAAGCTGAAAATTGGCTTGGGCGGGAAGGTGCGTAAGTGCCTGGTATGGAAGTGGTTAACCACTTGCCCACCGGGCCTGTTTTTCAGATTCGGTGTTTACGAGACTAAAACTGTTTTTTTTGCTAGAAAATTACTTAAACCCCCCCAAACATTATATTTTTTTTTTCTAGCACCCTAGAGAATAAAATGGCAGTCATTGCAATACTTTTTGTCACACCGTATTTGCGCAGCGGTCTTACAAGCGCACTTTTTTTGAAAAAAAAAACACTTTTTTGAATAAAAAAATAAGACAACAATAAATTTGGCCCAATTTTTTTATATATTGTGATAGATAATGTTACGCCGAGTAAAATGATACCCAACATGTCACACTTAAAAATTGCGCCCGCTCGTGGCATGGCGTCAAACTTTTACCCTTAAAAATCTCGATAGGCAACGTTTAAAAAATTCTACAGGTTGCATTTTTTGAGATACAGAGGAGGTCTAGGGCTAGAATTATTGCTCTCGCTCTAACGATCGCGGCGATACCTCACTTGTGTGGTTTGAACACCGTTTTCATATGCGGGCGCTACTCGCGTATGCATTCGCTTCTGTGCGCGAGCTCGTCGGGACGGGGCGTTTTACATTTTTTTTTTTTGTTTTCTTATTTATTTTTAATTCGTTTATAATTTTATACATCGAAATAAATAAAAATTCCTGGAATTCAGCTTTGAGTGTTGTAACGGAATGGCCCGTGACAGACAGATATTCCTATGTCTAGGGTCACCTTATGTCCACTAGGGCCACAGGGTGACAAAGAATCATAATTCATATATTACAGAAGACATTAATAAGGGACATTAATAATAATTCATGCTTGCAGGATGTCTTCAAATATCAAAAGCTGTTAGCTATGCAATCTGGGCACACATGCTTTTGAAAGGTGTTAATTCGGGTCTACAAGACCAGAGTGAGTCATACCTTTGTATAATATGCTATTGAAATATCTTAAGGTGTTGGCTATTCACTGTAAAGACATTCCGTTGAAGGTGTGGATTGCACCCACTCTCACAAGACTCTGCCATTGTGTGATAAAGCTGTCTAGATAACTTATTCAACTAGATGTCTGTGTTACTATTCAAGGTTAATTGAACCCTATTGATGATACGGTGCCGTCATGTCTAGCTACCAATTAAAGAATTATCCTCAGTGAGTGAATAGGGGGGTGGAGATTGCATTGTCCTGTGATAAACTGCATTATGCTTGAGACTGTATAAGAAGCTGAGAAAATACCAATAAATTGTCTTATCTTTGGAAGCAAGAACGGAGCTCTGTCTCGTCTTGTTTATGGGAATGGATATGGATCGTGTATGCAATATTGTCGGAGTGTGTCAGATAAGCTTGTCGTGAATGGATGGAAGGTCATAAGCGGTGGTGACCGTTACAAGTGTGTTTTATGGACAGAAAGGAGAAAGTCCAGAGGTCTCCAAACTACGACCCGAGGGCCAGATGTGGCCCTTTGCTTGCCTTTATCTGGCCCTTGGGGCACTGTTCTTCCAAATCAAATGAACGCACTATTGCTCCCACTGACACAAACAATGGGGCACTATTTCTTCCACTGATAACAATAATGGGGCACCATACCTCCTCCTACTGACCACCAACCACATTTACGCTTACTGATGCCTGGTCCTGGACATTTTCTACCCCCAATGGCCATAATCCGGCCCCCCTAAAGCCCGAAGGACATAAAACTGGCCCGCTGTTGGAAAAGTATGGAGACCCCTGGTCTAGTCCATAAAGAAAATACTGTATATACTGGAGTATAAGCCGAGGCACCTAATTTTACCACAAAAAATGGGAAAACTTATTGATTCGAGTATAAGCCTAGGGTTGGAAAGGAGGAAGGAAATGTGTGACTTTGTATAAATCACGCAGCCAAGGAGGGAACACGTCAAAGTGTGTCTGGTGGGTAGAAAATGGTAATCAAGAACCATATATGTAGCACAATAACACAGTTTGTAACCATTATGTAAACCATAGATAATGCACTTTATTGCACATGAATTGATAACATAGTAATGACATAGCATGGTACCATGTGGGTTCATTGCCACCAAGAGCCACACACGTAACATACTAGCACAGTAGTTGCTGTACATATAATATACATTGTACGCATAATGATGGCATATAGTTAGCATAGTTTGGCAACATAGAGGTTCATAATGTAGATAAGAATAAAAACCAGACTCACTGACGTGTCACTTCGTCTTAAAAAGAAAATGTAAAATTGAGATTCATTGGTGAACTCCAATGGTCCCAATAATGGTAATGGGGGTACAATGGTAATTTTTGAGAGCAAAAATAAGCTCAAGGAGAAAGAACACGTCAAACTGTATCTGGTAGATCATACGTAAGCACTATGAACCGCATAAGTTACATAGTAATCCAATGCATATTTGTAAGCTTGTGGTTCATTGGTATATCCAGTATGCCTAATATAGGTAGAGATGGTAGTCTGAGTAGAATGAATATCTGGTGCTCCCCAGCCGTGGGTCCCCCAGACATCAAACTTTGCACACTTGTAGAGGGGAAATGTGGCTACATGTGTGCCAAGGTCCAGGGGACCTATGACCGGCCGGTACTGGGTCCCCAAGTTCACCGGAGAAATTACCATTTAACATGGGAGTCTATGGAAGGGGTGCCCAGCTTTAAAAAATCAGTGCTCCCTGGCCGTAGGTCGCCGGACTACAAACTTTGCACACTTGTAGAGAAAGAGGCTATATGTGTGCCAAGTTTGGGGTCCAGGGGACCTACAGCCGGCCGGTACCGAGTCACCAAAGTCTGGGAGATCAGGTGCAAAAAGGTGACTCGAGTATAAGCCGAGGGGGCATTTTCAGCACAAAAAAATGTGCTGAAAAACTCGGCTTATACTCAAGAATATATACGGTAAGAGAACAAGATACAATCACTTACCTCACAGTGCTCTCGATAAAGCAGCTGGAAGGCCTTGATGTCAGCCAAAATGACCCCATCGGGAAGAGGTTTTTCCTGCAGGTCTATGTCTGAAAACTCAGGCAGAGTCCGGGAGGCATCTGCACAGAAGACAATGGGGGATTATCAGGGATTGATGATGTATGTACATAGGAGGGAACTCATCACTCATCACCTACCTAGGAACTGCTGGTACTGCTGAACCTGGGAGCTGATATCTGAAAGGCCAGAGGGTGTCTGCCCGGCTCCTCCTATCCCATTACTCATTCCTTCCATTTTCTGAATGGGCTTCATCCTTGGAGAAACAAAAGTTGTCAGATGCACAAAGTAGCACTGGCAGAGGCGGCTCTATAATGACCTCACAATCACAGCGGCCTCGCGGCCGCCTAACTTACCCAAGGCATGACCCCAGTTTTGAGGGACATGGGACCTTAAAGCTGCTGTGCTCAGGCAGCGTTAAGAGCCCTGACTCATGAGCGGGGCCACCAGCGCTCCTAACAACCAGTGAATATCGGTGACACCACCCCTTGTGACGTCAATGACCCAGCATGCCCTCAGTCAATGATGTCACAAGGGGGCGGGTTCACCAGATGACATCCCCCGGTGGTCCCGCCCCTTAGTTATTAAAGAGCAGGATCTTGGGGCCGCCTTGTTAAAGTGGGCTTCCACATTCCGATAAGACCCCTGCAAGCAGACCCCCACAACCACCGGCCAGGGTTGTGGGAAAGAGGCTCTTGTCCTTGAATTACTTTTCCCATCATGGGCGTGAGTGGGGGCCCCATGTCAAGTTTTGCCTAAGGGCTCACAAAGCCTTGAGCCACCTCTGATCACTGGTAAGCATTGAACAAGTTAACAGGTATGTTAGATTCTCTTTTAAGTTCACAAATGGCCTATTTAGCTCCCCCTACTCCTACTGTCTGTCAGAGCCCTTACTTTATTCCTTTTTTAAGGACCACATCAGTCAATGTCGGAACGTATACAGGGTCAATGACTTGCTCCCTTTCCTCCATGACAGCGTTTGGGTGAGGTCTGTGCGCTCGTATTCCCCAGTGTTTGGGTGAGGTCTGTGCGCTCGTATTCCCCAGTGTTTGGGTGAGGCCTGTGCGCTCGTAGTCCCCAGTGTTTGGGTGAGGTCTGTGCGCTCGTATTCCCCAGTGTTTGGGTGAGGCCTGTGCGCTCGTAGTCCCCAGTGTTTGGGTGAGGTCTGTGCGCTCGTATTCCCCAGTGTTTGGGTGAGGTCTGTGCGCTCGTATTCCCTAGTGTTTGGGTGAGGTCTGTGCGCTCGTATTCCCCAGTGTTTGGGTGAGGTCTGTGTGCTCGTATTCCCTAGTGTTTGGGTGAGGTCTGTGCACTCGTCTTCCCCAGTGTTTGGGTGAGGTCTGTGCGCTCGTCTTCCCCAGTGTTTGGGTGAGGTCTGTGCGCTCGTATTCCCCAGTGTTTGGGTGAGGCCTGTGCGCTCGTATTCCCCAGTGTTTGGGTGAGGCCTGTGCGCTCGTATTCCCCAGTGTTTGGGTGAGGTCTGTACGCTCGTATTCCCCAGTGTTTGGGTGAGGCCTGTGCGCTCGTCTTCCCCAGTGTTTGGGTGAGGTCTGTGCGCTCGTCTTCCCCAGTGTTTGGGTGAGGTCTGTGCGCTCGTCTTCCCCAGTGTTTGGGTGAGGTCTGTGCGCTCGTATTCCCCAGTGTTTGGGTGAGGTCTGTGCGCTCGTATTCCCCAGTGTTTGGGTGAGGCCTGTGCGCTCGTATTCCCCAGTGTTTGGGTGAGGTCTGTGCGCTCGTATTCCCCAGTGTTTGGGTGAGGTCTGTGCGCTCGTATTCCCCAGTGTTTGGGTGAGGCCTGTGCGCTCGTATTCCCTAGTGTTTGGGTGAGGTCTGTGCGCTCGTATTCCCCAGTGTTTGGGTGAGGTCTGTGCGCTCGTATTCCCTAGTGTTTGGGTGAGGTCTGTGCGCTCGTATTCCCCAGTGTTTGGGTGAGGTCTGTGCGCTCGTATTCCCTAGTGTTTGGGTGAGGTCTGTGCGCTCGTATTCCCCAGTGTTTGGGTGAGGTCTGTGCGCTCGTATTCCCCAGTGTTTGGGTGAGGTCTGTGTGCTCGTATTCCCTAGTGTTTGGGTGAGGTCTGTACGCTCGTATTCCCCAGTGTTTGGGTGAGGCCTGTGCGCTCGTCTTCCCCAGTGTTTGGGTGAGGTCTGTGCGCTCGTCTTCCCCAGTGTTTGGGTGAGGTCTGTGCGCTCGTCTTCCCCAGTGTTTGGGTGAGGTCTGTGCGCTCGTATTCCCCAGTGTTTGGGTGAGGTCTGTGCGCTCGTATTCCCCAGTGTTTGGGTGAGGTCTGTGCGCTCGTATTCCCCAGTGTTTGGGTGAGGCCTGTGCGCTCGTATTCCCCAGTGTTTGGGTGAGGTCTGTGCGCTCGTATTCCCCAGTGTTTGGGTGAGGTCTGTGCGCTCGTATTCCCCAGTGTTTGGGTGAGGCCTGTGCGCTCGTATTCCCCAGTGTTTGGGTGAGGTCTGTGCGCTCGTATTCCCCAGTGTTTGGGTGAGGTCTGTGCGCTCGTATTCCCCAGTGTTTGGGTGAGGCCTGTGCGCTCGTATTCCCCAGTGTTTGGGTGAGGCCTGTGCGCTCGTATTCCCCAGTGTTTGGGTGAGGTCTGTGCGCTCGTATTCCCCAGTGTTTGGGTGAGGCCTGTGCGCTCGTATTCCCCAGTGTTTGGGTGAGGCCTGTGCGCTCGTATTCCCCAGTGTTTGGGTGAGGCCTGTGCGCTCGTATTCCCCAGTGTTTGGCTGAGGCCTGTGCGCTCGTATTCCCCAGTGTTTGGCTGAGGCCTGTGCGCTCGTATTCCCCAGTGTTTGGCTGAGGCCTGTGCGCTCATATTCCCCAGTGTTTGGCTGAGGCCTGTGCGCTCGTATTCCCCAGTGTTTGGCTGAGGCCTGTGCGCTCGTATTCCCCAGTGTTTGGGTGAGGCCTGTGCGCTCGTATTCCCCAGTGTTTGGCTGAGGTCTGTGCGCTCGTATTCCCCAGTGTTTGGCTGAGGCCTGTGCGCTCGTATTCCCCAGTGTTTGGCTGAGGTCTGTGCACTCGTATTCCCCAGTGTTTGGCTGAGGCCTGTGCGCTCGTATTCCCCAGTGTTTGGCTGAGGTCTGTGCACTCGTATTCCCCAGTGTTTGGCTGAGGCCTGTGCGCTCGTATTCCCCAGTGTTTGGCTGAGGCCTGTGCGCTCGTATTCCCCAGTGTTTGGGTGAGGCCTGTGCTCTCGTATTCCCCAGTGTTTGGCTGAGGCCCGTGCGCTCGTATTCCCCAGTGTTTGGCTGAGGCCCGTGCGCTCGTATTCCCCAGTGTTTGGCTGAGGCCCGTGCGCTCGTATTCCCCAGTGTTTGGCTGAGGCCCGTGCGCTCGTATTCCCCAGTGTTTGGCTGAGGCCCGTGCGCTCGTATTCCCCAGTGTTTGGCTGAGGCCCGTGCGCTCGTATTCCCCAGTGTTTGGCTGAGGCCCGTGCGCTCGTATTCCCCAGTGTTTGGGTGAGGCAATTGGTTTCTTAGGTCAGAGCTCTACATCCTGGGGGGAAGCGAAGGGGTTTATATACTCCTCTCTACCAGGAAACAAAGGTTAATACAAGGGAAACAATAGAAGCAGAAAAGCGTGGGCAACATGGGTAAAACTGGACGAGGGTACCCCTCTCAAGAGAATCTATTACCTTTCTGAAAATGGGCAAGCTGACAGAATCTCTAGAACCCCAATTTGTAGTTGACTACAGGAATTGTACCAATACAATTACCACGGTTCACTTAGACCCCTTTTACGCTGGGGCGGTGCCGGCATTAGCAGTAAAGCGCCGCTAGTTTTAGCTGCGCTTTTCAGCCACTAGCGAAGCGTTTTTAACTGCAGCTAGAGGTCAAAGAAAGGGTTAAAAGCAACCATGTTGTGGCACTGTTAATTCACTTTGCAGGCGCTTCCCATTCATTTCAATGGGTAGGGCGTTATGGCAGCGGTGGCCCCGCTCCCTTCTCACTGGCTGTGATTGACAGCAGCAAGAGCCAAAAATTTCATTAGCATGTTGATGTGGAGGAAGGGAGGAACCAGGGAGGGTAAAATATAAGTAGAATAAACCAGCTTTAAAAGGACAACAGACACAGAAGAGGAGCAGGAATCACTAATGGCTGATCAATGATTTTTAGGAATATCACTGTAGAAGATTACCTCTGTTTCTGGGAGAATGGCTGTTGCCGCATAGCAAGATGCTGCTGATCCTCCATGAGCCGCAGGAGGGGAGAGCTGGCTTTTATACGGAGACCATAGTAGTGATATTTGGAGTTTCCCCTAGTAAAAAGAAATAATAATGTTAGCCTTAACATATATAAAGAGGGCACATCACAGTAAGGACGCTGAGCTCCTTATGTATATTGCAGGACTGAGCACTCCCTATGCATGCTGCTGTGCAGGACTGAGCACTCCCTATGCACGCTGCGGTGCAGGACTGAGCACCCCTATGCACGCTGCTGTGCAGGACTGAGCACCCCCTATGCACGCTGCTGTGCAGGACTGAGCACTCCCTATGCACGCTGCTGTGCAGGACTGAGCACTCCCTATGCACGCTGCTGTACAGGACTGAGCACTCCCTATGCATGCCGCAGCGCAGGACTGAGCACTCCCTATGCACACCGAAGCGCAGGACTGAGCACTCCCTATGCACACTGCATCGCAGGACTGAGCACTCCCTATGCACACCGCAGCGCAGGACTGAGCACTCCCTATGCACACCGCAGCGCATGATTGAGCACTCCCTATGCACACCACAGCGCAGGACTGAGCACTCCTTATGCACACCGCAGCGCAGGACTGAGCACTCCCTATGCACACTGCAGCGCAGGACTGAGCACTCCCTATGCACACCGCAGCGCAGGATTGAGCACTCCCTATGCACACCGCAGCGCAGGATTGAGCACTCCCTATGCACACCGCAGCGCAGGACTGAGCACTCCTTATGCACACCGCAGCGCAGGACTGAGCACTCCCTATGCACACCGCAGCGGAGGATTGAGCACTCCCTATGCACACCGCAGCGGAGGATTGAGCACTCCCTATGCACACCGCGGCGCAGGACTGAGCACTCCCTATGCACACCGCGGCGCAGGACTGAGCACTTCCTATGCACACTGCAGTGCAGGACTGAGCACTCCCTATGCACACCGCAGTGCAGGACTGAGCACTCCCTATGCACACCGCAGTGCAGGACTGAGCACTCCCTATGCATGCTGCAATGCAGGACTGAGCACTCCCTATGCACACTCATGCAGGTGCTCCAGAGCTTAGTAAATGAGCAGAAGCGCTGCTGATTTTCATCATCCAAACATCTGCAAGCAAAAAAAAAGTTTTTCCTGACGAGATTCTTGGCAAGAATCTCTTGCCGGCCGTGTGTGCTCGTCACCCTACACTGCCTTTGGAAGCTACCGCGCATGGGTCAAAGTCATTTCAAGCATGCGCGGGTTTCCACAGTGACAGGTAAGTATACAGACGCTAGGGTTTCTTGGCAGGAAAACACTGCCGAGAATCACGACGAGGAAAATAGAGAGGTTCTCTATTTTTCTCTTCGAGATTCTGGGCAGTTTTCTTGTAGAGAAACCTGAAAGCCTCGTACACACGCTTGGTATACTCGACAAGAAAGCTCTGCCAGCAGTTTTCTTACTGGTTCTTGCCTAGAAAACTGTGTGTGTGTACGAGGCTTTAGTAAGTTAAACCTTTGGTTTTTAGTCTGTACCTGGTTCCCAACCGTCGAGTGCGCAATCCCATGAAGACTGAGCGGATGAGCTTTCCAAAGGAGGCAGCATTGACAGGCTCCAGCTTCTGCTCCTGGCAGTGCAGCAAATAGTGGCAGTAAAGGGTGCTGCGTGGGAGGCTCACTCCCTCTGCCGTCTCATAATTGTCTAGTAGCCACTGCACCTGGCACAGAAGAAACGAGAGTCACACAGAAAGTAGGAAGAGGATTCATAAGAAAACGATGCATTTGTACTTATCACTGCACCATTGGGCTGCATAAATAATCATAGATACAATGTGTAAAAGCATCAACCATATACCCGTCCGTACTCTGCCATATATAGATGACAGTGTTGGCTAACCTTTAAATACACACTGCTGAATCCAGGGTTCATCCAGCACTCTGGTAAATGTTTAGTATTGAAAGTTTCACCCCCCCAACGAACATCTACCTCTCTATAGTGGATGCATTTTACATAGGACACCCAGGAATACTGAATGGTTAGGTGGCCATGGGCCTAGTGCAATAAGCACATGACAGCTGGTTCTTAGAATGGTTTCAAACACAAAAACACTGGCCTACTTACTGTGGCAGGAGAGGCACGTGTGGTGTGAGAGTAGGGCTGCGTAGGGTTGCCCATTATAAATCCACCCTGTATGACATAGGTCCCAGATCCTGATCCTCCACTTGCTGCAGCTCCACCAGAAGACCCAGGAGGGGTGGCACTGGCAAGGATCTGCCCTCCGGATACATACATGGGGCTACTGGCCACAGTTGGCGAGGATGTAGGAGAGCTTCCCTGCCCTGTGGCACTTTGAGACTCGAAGTAAGTAGATCCTGTGGCTTGGCTGTAAAGTGGGGTCTCGGTGTAGGTGTAGGAACCAGAGCGGCTGTAAGGACACAGATAAATACGCAAATGAGGTGTGAAGATTTTTAGTCCTTACAATCTCTTAAAGTGGTTGAAGGCACTGGATTAAAATTCAACTACCAGGTGAAAATACAAAAAAAAAAATACATTTGTGTACTCTCTCCTTCCCTTTACATGATAAACATGGGGAACAGAGGTAGGTCTATGTACATTTTGAAAGACACATTAATGTTAGTGGTAAAAATTGGCACTCATTACAGATTTAGGGGTAGATTCATGTACATCGGCGCATATATATGCCGCCGTAGCGCATCTCTTTTATGCTACATCGGCGCAACGCAGGGAGGCAAGTATGGAATTCACAAAGAAAATGCTCCCAACATTGCACCGGCGTAGCGTATATTCATCGGCGTAAGCCGACGTAAGTCAAAGTAGGTGGAAGTTGGCGTGATACATTTAAATGAAGCGTGACCCAATGCAAATGATGGGCTGAACTTCAAATAAGTACTTAAAATGAACTGCGCATGTGTCGTAACTTGGATGCATGCTCATAATCACGTCGAATCACTGCCTACGACGTGAACATAACCTACGCCCGGCCCTATTCACGTACTACGTAAACGGGGCAAAATTTGACGGCGTTCGTTCCCTGGTCCATACCTTTGCATGAGTTGCGTTTCCTATATGGGGATTAACTTTACGCCGGACGTATGTCTTACGTAAAACGCGTATATTATGCGTCGGGCGCAAGTACGTTCGTGAATTGGCGTATCTCGCTCATTTGCATCGAAAATAAATAGGAGTGCCAAATGCGTCCAGCGTAACTATGCGCCCACTATACGCCGGCGTAGGCAAGTTACGTCAGTTGGATGAAGCCTATTTTTCGACGTATCTAGCTTTGTGGTTCGGCGCATAGATACGACGGCGCACTTTTGTACTTACGTCGGCATATCTGGAGATACGTCGGCGTAAGTGCTTTGTGAATCCGGGCCAAAATTTCTAAAGTCCTAAAATGTTATGGGGCTACAACACGTTGCTACAATGCATCACACTGTTTACTTTTTTCTTTCAGTAAAATGTTAATTTTATGCACTGCAGTATGTTGTGTTGCAACACACTGCACTGTATAAAAATGCATCCTCTCCACCTGCCCAACTATTTAGCATCATTATACCAGCCACAGGTCCTCTTTATACAAATTGTAACACACTGGCCTTACATGGTGCTTGCAGTGTAGTTGGCATCTCCTCCTTCCACATACTGGACCTGCCCAGGATATATGTGCTGTACAGGGACTTGCTGCATCTGCTGAACCTGCCAGTGAGAGATACGAGTCAAACATTGGTATGATACAGAGGTCCGGGTAAGCGTCAGACAGTCTCCAGTCACAAAGTCCTGACCCTGGTCTTAGCCTCGTCTCCCTGTCACCTACTTTCTGGAGCTGTAGCAGATGTGCCAAACAGCAATACCTGAGGAACCTTTTGTACCTTGACTCTCTGAGGGCTGTCTGTAAATACGGAGGAGCCGAGTAGAGGCCGAGGCATGACAGACATCAGCTCCAGCCACTCCTCTATAGACCCTGAAACCACAGGCTGCATGGTGTAGAGATCCTGAGCTGAACTGAGCAGGAAGGTGTAAGTGATGTCTACAGACTGCTGATAAGTCTCCTCCATGGCTGTACTACAAGGGGCCGGAGGGCCTGAGCTCTGAAGAATAAACACACAGGTATACAGTAACCAAAGGACATTGAGTATATATTCCTAATGGCTTCACATAATGCTCACAAATAACTATCCATTTATAAAACATTTTCGAACCAGAGGTATCTTATCTAGATTTATTACAGCAGGACTGATTTCTTAGGAGAAAAAAGACAGTGGGGCAGATTCTCGTACGGCGGCGTAAGTACGAGCGGGGCGTAGCGTATCCTATTTACTCTACGCCGCCGCAACTCTGGACGCAAGTGCCGTATTCTCAAAGCACTTGCGTCCTAAGTTACGGCGGCGTAGCGTAAATGGCCCAGCATAAGCCCGGGTAATTCAAATGTGGATTAGGTGGGCGTGTTTTATGTAAAAGAATCGTGACCCCACGTTTTTGATGTTTTTTTTTAACTGTGCATGCGCCGTCCGTGGACGTATCCCAGTGCGCATGCTCCAAATTAAGCCGCAAATACATTGGTTTCGACGTGAACGTAACTTACGCAAAGCCCTATTCGCGAACGATTTACGCAAACGACGGAAAATTCTACGCTGTCCCGACGTCCATACTTAACCTTGTGTGCGCCTCACCTACACAAAATTACCCTTCATAAAGCAGGGGTAACTTTACGCTTACGCAAACGACGTAAAATACGACGACCGGGCGCAAGTAAGTTTGTGAATCGGTGTATCTAGCTCATTTGCATATTCAACGCGGCTAATTGACGGAAGCGCCCCTAGCGGCCAGCGTATAATTGCACACAATTATACGCCGGCGTAGGCTAGTTACGTCGGCGGAAGAAGCCTATTTTTTAAACGTATCTGCCTTAGAGAATCGGCGTAAACATACGCCGGCGCAGATTTGAAATTACGGCGGCGTATCTGGAGATACGCCGCCGTAACAGCTTAGAGAATCTGGCCCAGTAAGTAGAGTCGGCTGCTGCTCCCAGTCAGCAGGAAGGGGGTGGAGATTGACACCACTGTATTCTTTAACTGGGAAAATGGCGTCATAAACCTGAAGACAGGATGGACAGAAATTTGAAATTCTTTGACAGTTAAAGGAGAAGCTTTGGCTGTACTTCTGTGGATCACAGGAGTGTAGTTCGCTCTGCACTGCTATGACCTGTTTTCAACCTGCTGTCGGCTGACGTCACCGAGCAAGTCCAGGCTTGGTAAAGATCGCGACCATATGGTCAGAATCTGCCCACATGCCTGGACCGGCGCCCGGTTTAGTGAGCCGCTGAGAGCCTGAGCCGGCTGCTTCCACCCCCTCTACAGCCCAGCACTCCAGTGAACGTGGGGCGGGGCAGAGCAGAAAGTGTTGACTGGCAGTCACCAGCTCTCTGCTCACGGAGCTTTGAGAACCGAGCGATCTGCGGTGTTTGATAGCTCGGGTCTCAGTGTTACAGCCAGCGGAGGAAGCTAGGTAAAGTATGATTAACCGGTTCCCGACCGGCTCACCCAGATAAACTACGGCAGAATGGCTTTCTGGGCGAAATCCCATACATATACGACTTTGCCTAGGAGAGCCGCCAGGGGGCGCGCGAGGAGGCGCGTGCAGCCGCTGCACAGTGGGGGACTCGATGCGCGTGGCTGGCGGCCACGATCACTGCTGGCCAATGCACGATTGTGTGCATGAGCTTCAGCCGGGGAATTTGTGTGTGTAAACACACAAATCCCTGGTGCTTTTAGAGGAGAGGAGACAGATTATGTGTTTCTACAAAGTAAGTTCTTTCTCCAATTAAAACCCCCTTACATGCTTCTCTCTCTCTCTTCCCTGAGGCAGCAGCTCTGAGCTCATTCCATCCTGTAATGGAGGAGGAAAGCAGGCCTCACTTAGCAACATCTTGGGAGTATTCCAGTTAGGCTTCATGAGTTATGTAAATTGCCTACACCTATAGCAATGGTATTACTACCTACTCACTGAAAACAAATGTACTGTGGCGAATAGCTTATGACAAAAGCTGTTAAGAAGTTAGGTAGAGCCACTGTATTGTCTAATGATCTATTCCAGCTCTAGTGACTAAGGCCGGTGTTCTAACAATATGGTTCCTCGATCAGATAGGGTCCAGCCTCGACTGCGCAGGTAAGGCGCTTGTGCAGTCGGAGGCTCCAGAAATCTCCGGAGAGCTGTTCATCAGCGGTAAACATAGCATGCAGAATGAGAAATGAACACTGCGCTCGCTCACGATGCTCGGGGCTGGTTATACACGCCCCCTCCGCTCGCTGGTTATACATGCCCCCTCCGCTCGCCCTATACAGCAAGGGGGGAAGCTTTTGTCTAAGGGTCCGGTGTGCTTATAAGAGGCCCCATGATGTGGCCCATGTACCCTGATGTGCCATGTGCCCCATGTACTCTCATGTGCCCAATGTACCCTGATGGGGCACATGAGGGTACATCGGGCACATCAAGGTACATGGGGCACATGTAACCCTGATGTGCTGGGCTCTGTACCCTGATGTGCTGTGCCTTTACCTCAATGTGCCATTTGCCCTGTGCTGGGCTCTGTACCCTGATGTGTTGTGCCCTGTACTCTGATGTGCTCTGATGTGTTTTTGCCCTGTACCCTGATGTGCTGTGCCCTGTACCCTAATGTGCACTATGCCCTTATGTGCTGTGCCCTGATGTGCTGTGTTCTGTGCCCTGATGTGCTGTGCCCTGATGTGCCGTGCCCTGATGGTGAGTGGTCAGTGTAGTGGTCAGTGTAGTGGTCAGTGTAGTGGTCATTGTGTAGTGTAGTGGTCAGTGGGGTGCGCAGTGGTCAGTGGGGTGCGCAGTGGTCAGTGGGGTGCGCAGTGGTCAGTGGGGTGTGCAGTGGTCAGTGGGGTGTGCAGTGGTCAGTGGGGTGTGCAGTGTAGTGGTCAGGGTTAATAATGCGTTTACCGACACCAGTGCTAGGGGTTAATAATGTGTCCGCTGACACCAGTGCTGGGGGTAATAATGCATCCGCTGACACCGGTGCTGGGGGTAATAATGCATCCGCTGACACCAGTGCTGGGAATAATAATGCATCCGCTGACACCAGTGCTGGGAATAATAATGCATCCGCTGACACCAGTGCTAGGGGGTTAATAATGCGTCTGCTGACACCAGTGCTGTTGTTTTTGAGGTTTGAAAGTTTGCATGCGGCTCCCCATGGGATATGAAAACTTGTCTTGTTACCCTCAGGTAATTTGAGTTTGAGACCCCTAGTCTAGCGTGTTTCTGATTTAGTAGACAATAAAACCTCAGCCCTAAGACAACACAACCGTACCTCCGATGTGCTCTGGACATGCTGCAGAGCCTGGACATTGAGCTGGTGCACTGGAGAAGACTTCTGGGGCTGAGACGTTGTCTGTACAACGGAGCGCTGGCAGAGGAAGAAGAGAGAACAGTCAGAACACATAGGGGGAGATTTAATACAACTGGTGTGCACACAATGTGGTGCAGCTCTGCATAGTAACCAATCAGCTTCCAGGTTTTATTGTCAAAGCTTAACTGAACAAGCTGAAGTTAGACACTGGTTACTTACCAGTTTTAGTAAATCTCCCCCATAGCTTTAGTAAATATTTTTAATTTTTTACCATCCCTGTAAGGATTGCAGAGATTTTCCTTCACTTCATGTCCCATAGCCAAACAGGAAGTGAGAGGAAATCTATGCAAATTAAGGGAATCCATTGCCTTAAATTTCAGGATGGGTCTTAAACCGCAAGGGGTGTGGCCTTGACAGGAAGGGGTGGGTCATATTTAAATTAGGGGATGCACAAGTTTAGTCAGGCAGCACAAAACCTAGGGCAGCACAAAACCTAAATACACCCCTGCCCTCTCTGTTAGTGCTGGTGACCATTGTCCCCAGTACAAAAAGTAACATGCAATGGTAAATCTTCAAAAAACAAGGAAAAAAACTAGTGCCACAGAAATTAGTGGATGATTGAAGACTTTAACTAAAATTGCTGCCACTCAACACCGGTGAATCACCAGTTGATAAGGCAAGCAAAAAAAAAAAAAAAAACGCAAATCTAAAAAAAAAAAAAAAATCCCGCAATCTAGTGGTGATGAACTCCATGCTATTAACACATGTAAAAATAAAATCAATTCAACCATATAAACACTGTGCCATTGCCTACAATATTCATCTAACAAGTAACAATCTATATGTTCTATATTCAAACAATTAAAGTGCAAATGCAAAAAAAAAATGCAAAAAGGAAAAAAAAAAAAAAACTGTATCAACACAGTCAAAAAATATTTAGTGAAAAAAAACATATTATACAATATATATATATATCAGTAAATCCCCCCCTGAATCTCCATAACAAACGGCACAGACGGAAATAAAAACCGGCCAGTGGTTCTAATCTCTCACCACTCAATCCAGATCTTAAGAAAGAAAATTGTCTTTGGCTATACTTTGAATTCATAAGAGGCTTGCTTTAAACATAACTTTCTTAATGCCCAATACACACAATCCGATTATCGGATGAATGATCGTCTGTTTTTTTTGTATGCTAATCTCACATTGAATCTGATGAGTTTACTAAAGTCACGAAAATTCTCATACGACAGAATAAAAAAAAATCGGAAGTGATGTCATGTGTTGTAATGCATTTGTATTGCATTTTCGACAGTTAGCTGTACTGATTAAACGAAAATCGTGCGATCTGGCATCGTACGAAAAAAAATTCCGTGCATGTCCGACAGAATAAAATCGGATGAACTGTCCTGAGCGGCTCTCCAAAGCTCTGTACTAACGATCCGATTATCGTACGATCGTTTCGAAAGCGGCATTTTCCGTACGATTTTCGGATCGTGTGTACGGGGCTTAAGGGTTAGTTTACACTTGCTTCAAAACAAGGCTTCGGACAGGCTTTGTTAAAGCTCTCTGAAAGCCAGTCAAAGCTCCTATCACTAAATAAAATGGTTAGCTTACAGTCCTGTTTACACCTGCTTTTGCTTGGTGCTTCGATGAGGCTTTGTGGGGCTTCGATGAGGCTTCAGGCGATCTTTGCCATAGACTTCTACGAAGGCTTCGAAGGCCCTTTGAAGCACCACTTAAGCTTCATAGGGTATAATTTTTGAAGCAAAGCAAAATCAAGGTGTAAACAGGACTGTAAGCTAACCATTTTTTTTTAGTGACAGGAGCTTTGACTAGCATTCAGAGAGCTTTACCAAAGCCTGTCCGAAGGCTTGTTGAAGCCGAAGCAAGTGTACATGAGCCCTAAAGGAAAAACAAAGTATAGTGTCTACAGCCCCATCCTTCACAGAGCTGTATGCTTAAGCATGCTTTAGGTCCCTGGAAAATATACAGCGTCTACCTACCTCCTGTGGAGTTCCGTGTACTATCAGTGCCTGGCTCTGACTTGTCTTTAGCGGAGAGCTGTCACTCTGCAACACAAAACAATATCCATGTAATACTGCAAAAATAACAATCTACACCGAACAAGAGTTCTCAGTTTTTATTCCAGATTCATAGTAAAAACTCAATTCGTATCATCTTCAGAGAGCGGTAATATGACTTCAATTTAGAGTGTTACTAAACCCACAACAGTAAAATCAGTCTGTATATGCAGCAGTGGCGGTTCGTCCATAGAGGGCGCTGGAGCGCCACCCCCTCTGGCTCCCGCACACACCACTGACTAATAACATTGATTCATGCATTGCATTGCATGAATCGATGTTATTGTCGCCACTGGTCTATTCAGATGGCCAGACATGAGCGCCGGCCACCTGAATAACGGCAGCAAGTTGGCTGTACGGAAGTGCCTATTAGAGCCAACGGCTTTGATAGACTTTCCGAGTACAGCCCTCAACCTTCGGGATGCTTATCCAGGGAACGTACTGGCCAAGGTGCATTTTACAGGGCACAGCAGCGTCGAAGGGCACAGTAACATCAAAGGACACAGTGGCGACAATGGGCACAGTAGCGACAATTGCCACAGTGGGGACAATTGGCGACAATTAAAGGGCACAGTGGTGACAATTGATGGCATGGCACAGTGGCTGCTTTTGATGGCATGGCACAGTGGCTGCATTTGATGGCATAGCACAGTGGCTGCATTTGATGGCATAGCACAGTGGCTGCATTTGATGGCATGCACAGTGGCTGCATTTGATGGCATGGCACAGTGGCTGCATTTGATGGCATGGCACAGTGGCTGCATTTGATGGCATGGCACAGGGGTTGCATTTGATGGCATGGGACAGTGGCTGCATTTGATGGCATGTCTCAGTGGCTGCATTTGATGGCATGGCACAGTGGCTGCATTTGATGGCATGGCACAGTGGCTGCATTTGATGGCATGGCACAGTGGCTGCATTTGATGGCATGGCACAGTGGCTGCATTTGATGGCATGGCACAGTGACTGCATTTGATGGCATGGCACAGTGGCTGCGTTTGATGGCATGGCACAGTGGCTGCGTTTGATGGCATGGCACAGTGGCTGCGTTTGATGGCATGGCACAGTGGCTGCGTTTGATGGCATGGCACAGTGGCTGCGTTTGATGGCATGGCACAGTGGCTGCGTTTGATGGCATGGCACAGTGGTGCGAATTGATGGCACAGTGGCTGCATTTGATGGGCACAGTGAGGCTGCGATTTTTTTTTGCGCCCTCCCCCCCAAAAATGTTGAGCATCAGCCACCACCGATATGCAGTAAAGCAAGGATATGCAATTAGCGGACCTCCAGCTGTTGCAGAACTACAAGTCCCATGAGGCATAGCAAGTTTCTTGACAGCCACAAGCATGATATCCAGAGGCAGAGGCATGATGGGACTTTTAGTTTTGCAACAGCTGGAGGTCTGCTAATTGCATATCCCTGCAGTAAAACATGCTTTTTATACTCACTGTGGAACCTAAGGGGTTAATCCTCTGCACTGTGTAAAAAGACTGTTTGATCCTGTCTTCTCTGATCGTCCCCTTCTTCCACAGTCCTCAAACCATCTACTGATAGGACAGAGGCTAGGAGACAAGCTGCACATGCTCAGTTTGGTGTGTAGTGCTAGAGAGTTTTTATTCTCTTGGGAAGGTGCATGTGATCAGCACAGAGCCAATCAGCACTGTCCAGACAGAGGGTCAGGGGTCATGCAGCCTCATTGGACAGTCAGAGCAGAATTAAAACTGCTCCTACAAGCTTTAACCAGACACTGATAGAAGTCACAAGACTGCTCTAACTGCTTATGAGATTTAAAATAGAAACTTAAAGTCAATTATCTGAAAATATTGGAAAATATCTATACAGTACATAGGCAGGATTCACATTTAAACCTAATGTGGTTTTATACGCATTAACAACATATTTGTAACGTATGTTGTCATTTGCTGCCACTGTCACCAGTAGGCCTGTAAAGAAGAATTTCAGGCATATCTAAAGGCTAAAAAGGCTAAAGCTAATCCAATGTAACTATGTATATATAATACACCCGGCCGATACTTCTAGAAGCTAGAAATGACAGAAGTAGGCACTGCCGATCTTCACTTGCTACCGGTGTCTCGTGCCGGGCGACCAGCTGGCTGCACTATGGACACAGGAGGTCAGCTGCTCGGTGCCATTCAGAAAAAGCCAGCCTCATTTGTTCACAATGCATCAGGCCAGCAGCTCACAATGGGGACCTGGAAACTAATGGAGATTATTGGAGTAGTGGTGTCTACTTCAGTGATTTCAAGCTCCAGGGGCATCAGCCACATAGATTAGTACCACGCTGGACAATTGTATCTATTTAGCAATATACCATGCCTGGAATTCATCTTAACACATCAAAAAAAGGATATGAACTTTTTCATCCAAAGTACATTGCATGGATGTGACCCAACACTATTTAAAACTCTGGCTAACCTGTGTAAATTCCTCACTGTGCGTTAAAAACCATAGGTGGCCCTTTAAAAACACCAATCCTACATAACTCTCTCCCCCCTCATTCCTAGGGCACTGAGAGCTCCAGTCCTCTTATCAGCCAGTGGGGCTGTGCAGTTGTATGTATGAACAGCTTTTGTCAATAAACCCCAAGCAAAAGGTGTCTACATGTATGCAGTGTTGCCAACCGTCCGTATTTTTACGGACAGTTCGTAAAAACGGGCACTTTTTTCCCATGTTCGTAAATGTCCGTGGTTGCGGGAATGTGCCAATAAAAATAGCCGAGATCGGTTTGGCTTGGAATTGCGCATGGAGATTAGAGGCAGGGGGTTATGGTGGCTGTGGTGGCACCGCAGAGGGGGATGGAGGCAGGGGGTGATTGGAGGCAGGGGCTCTTGATGGCACCGCAGAGGGGGGTTATGGCGACGGGGATTGTTGGTGGCGGGGAATGATGGAGGCAGGGGACAACGGAGGCAGGGGGCCTGGTGGAGATTGGAGGCGGAGGGAGATTGTGGCACCGCAGAGGGGGGTGAAGGCAGGGGGTGTTGGTGGCAGAGGGGGATGGAGGCAGGGGGTGATGTGACTAAATAATTTTTCCCTTATTATAGCGAAAATAACAAAAATATGTTTTTTTTTACCTTAAATCACATTGCTATTTGCCTAGCGTACTCGTTTGTAGCCTAAATACTGAAATTTGCACCTAAAAATGTAATTTGTTAACTTTGGTGAAATGCCAGTAAAAACGTGGCTGTGCCAGTAAATTTTCGGGTGTCGTGCCAGTAAATTTCAATCTGGTAGGTTGGCAACACTGCATGTATGCCTGCTGGTTAACAGCTTTTCTACATCGATTTTTGGAGAATAGGTCACGTACAGGTATGTGCAGTACCATGTGTGCCCACCAGCTCCAAGAGCGCTGTTTGGCCATACGTAGGCAGCAACTTCCGGACCTGGTAACCTGCTATTCTGAGTGGAGTCAAAAGGGATATAGCTAGAATGGGGGGGTCACTTAAAAGAGAAGTAGGGGTATTTTATTTTTTTTCGATTCGTACTTACCTGGGTGGATGTAGCATTGATCCGATGCTGCATCTGTCCCCGACTCTTCTAACACTGAGAACCGAGTAATCGAACACCGCCGATCGCTCGGTTCTCATAGCTCCCGAGCTCTGCCCCCTCCTCGCTCATTGGAGCGCTGGGCTGTGGAGAAGGTGGGAGGGGCCGGCTTAGGCTCTCAGCGGCTTGCTGAGAGGCTGAGCCTGGTGTTGGTCTACGGATCTAGGCCGATCCTGACTCTGTGGTCATTATGACACGGAGCCTGGACCGACTCTGTGATGACTTTGTAGGCTTCAGCCCGCTTTCTGCTGAAAATGGGTCACAGAAATGCAAAATGAACTGCACTCCTGTGATACATAGGATAAGTATGGCCAAACAAGCTTTGGTTGTACTTCTCCTTTTAGGTCAGGTATATGCAGGCAATTATTTGTTTCAGAAGATCAGCAGGCCTATTATTTCTCTGACTGCAGATTTCCTATAAGTACATACCTCAGGTGGAGAGTGTGCCGTCTGTTGCACCGTGTGAACCGCGAGAGAGACTTGTGCTGCCTTGGTACCCTGCGGAGTGCTCTGCAGCACCAGACGCTAACAGAGGGGGGAAAAAAAAGCATACAGTCTGAAATCAGAACCAAATACAATTCATGAACCTACATACACGTACAAATAGATGAACAATGTAATGGAAAATCCACGTATGACGTGTCACTACACCAATGCATGCTATGTACTATGTCAATCTTTATTTTCCTAATAAGGCCACAGATCTGGCTCCGGAAAAGCTTCCCACCCTGATCCAACATAACACACATGATGTCAAGTATTTCACATGAACCATGATGACTGGGATAACAAACAGGCTGAATTTGAGCAGGAACGATGGAGCAGTAACCTGTAGCAGCCAATCAGATTGCAGTTCGTCAGTTTGCTGGCATGTGGAAAATGAATACGGATTGGTCGCTGCGGTTTGGTGCCCTTTGCACATTGTAACTTATTCAATAAGGCCCCTTTCACACTTGTACGACCTGAAAGTCCTGCGACTTTGACGCAACTTGAAGCAATGCCTGTGTAATCTTGAGGTCTATAGACTATGAATAAGCACTTTTGAAAGTGTGAAACGCGTCAGCTCCTGTATCCCGTTGTTTGCTGTGGCTTGTATTTTTGGGATTATTACTTTCTTTTTATTAATAAAGGCATGTATTTTGAGTGCAGCTGTCCAGAATTTTTCCCTCGTCCAATTGCTTATGCCAGGGCCCGACAAAATCCAGTCACCCGGTCGCAATTGCTACTAAAATTAGCGACTTTGCGCCCGGGGAAGCTTAGACCTGCAGATGGCCGCAAAGCCGCGGCCTCACTTACTGGCCGGCGTGGCCCGACGCGATTGTGCAGCGGGGGAAGAGGGGGGCGCACAGAGACACAGGATACTCCGTGCGCCCCCCCACCCCGCGATCGCGGCCGGTAATTGCGGCCGTGGCTTTGCGGCCTCTACAGGCCTAAGCTTCCTTCTGTGATCTGGCGCCATCTTGTGGTGGCCATTGGCATGACAAGTAAACCAGCAAACCAGCAGTTCTAATGGAGCTTCCTCAGTGTTTTCACTGCCATTTCCTTCCCTTTAATTGGAGCCCCCGAATATTATATATATTTTTTATTCTAACACCCTAGAGAATAAAATCGCGGTCATTGCAATACTTTCTGTCACACCGTATTTGTGCAGTGGTCTTACAAGTGCACTTTTTTGGGGAAAAAAATACACTTTTTTTTAATTAAAAAAATAAGACAGCAGTAAAGTTAGTCAATTTTTTTTTATATTGTGAAAGATAATGTTACGCCGAGTAAATAGATCCCCAACATGTCACGCTTCAAAATTGTGTCCGCTCGTCGAATGGTGACAAAATTGTACCCTTTAAAATCTCCATAGGCGACGTTTAAAAAATTCTACAGGTTGCATGTTTTGAGTTACAGAGGAGCTCTAGATCTAGAATTATTGCTCTCGCTCTACCAATCGCAGCGATACCTCACATGTGTGGTTTGAATACTGTTTACATATGCGGGCGCTACTCATGAATGCGTTCGCTTCTGTGCGCGAGCTCGGCGGGACAGGCATGTTTTCTGGCTCCTAACTTCTGGCTTATGCTTAGCCTGCACCTGTTGTTCCTACTCTGAGAAGACCTACATTTCCAGACACCCTTCCTAGAGCGGCATTCCCTTTCCCCTCGTCTATGGACCTCAAGTCGCATCAAAGTTGGACCAAAGTAGTACAGGGACTACTTTGAAGTCCCACAGATATGAACGGTACTCATTGGAAATCATGGGGTGAGACTGGTCATAAAACTTTGCAGTCCCAAGTCGCAGGACAAGTCGCACAAGTGTGAAAGGGGCCTAAACTTGGAGGATGGTAGGACAATGGGGCCTACAGACACAGATAACTGAGACTGGTGACAGAATGGTGACATACTTGCTGAGCTAGCTGCAGAGGGGACACGGCAGTTATTTTAGGCTGGACCCTGGCTTGTACCAGCAGTCTCTGTAGTGTAAAGGCAAGGCCGGCGTTGGAGAAAGGAAAAGAACAGGTAAGGAAAAGTCCACAGGAAGACATGTAACACAGATTAAAGTGAAACTACAGTAAAACCTTGGTTTGAGAGCTTTTGCAAGACAAGCAAAATTTTTTAATACCTTTTTCCTTGATATACAAGTGATGTCTTGATATAAGAGTAGCGTCATGTCACAACTGAGTATAAAAGAGAAGAGAGTAGCCTCTAAGTGTAACAATATGGTTACATTTAACCACTTAACCCCCGGACCATATTGCTGCCCAATGACCAGAGCATGTTTTGTGATTCGGCACTGCGTCGCTTTAACTGACAATTGCGCGGTCGTGCGACGTGGCTCCCAAACAAAATTGGCGTCCTTTTTTTCCCACAAATAGAGCTTTCTTTTGGTGGTATTTGATCATCTCTGCGGTTTTTATTTTTTGCGCTATAAACAAAAATAGAGCAACAATTAAAAAAAAAAATGTAATATTTTTTACATTTTGCTATAATAAATATCCCCCAAAAATATATAAAAAAACATTTTTTTTCCTCAGTTTAGGCCGATACGTATTCTACATATTTTTCATAAAAAATAAAAAATTAATCGCAATTAGCGTTTATTGATTGGTTTGTGCAAAAGTTATAGCATTTACAAAAAAGGGGGTAGTTTTATGGCATTTTTATTAATATTTTTTTTTTTACTAGTAATGGCGGTGATCAGCGTTTTTTTCAGTACTGCGACATTATGGCGGGCACTTCGGACACTTTTGACACATTTTTGGGACCATTGGCATTTTTATAGCGATCAGTGCTATAAAAATGCATTGGATTACTATAAAAATGCGATTGGCAGTGAAGGAGTTAACACTATGGGGGCAGGGAAGGGGTTAAGTATGTTCCTGGGCAGGGGCGGACTGACAACTTATGGGGCCCCCGGGCAATAGAAGATTATGGGGCCCCCGGGCAATAGAAGACTATGGGGCCCCTGGGCTTACAGATGGCCACCACGCCAAGAAGCATTGCAGAGGCGGGGAAGCTAAAATCTCTGGATTTTCACATCAAAAGCATGTCAGTTTCGGACATATCAGGGACAGATGTAAAAAAAACACAGATTTTTACATACTGTCCCTGGTTTTACTGAGCCTGGCAACCCTGATGGGGCCCCCTAGTGGCACGGGGCCCTCGGACAGTGCCCGAGTGACTCAATGGTCAGTCCGCCCCTGCCTGGGTGTGTTCTAACTGTATGGGGGGTGGCCTCACTAGGGGAAATCACTGATCTTCCGTTCATACATTGTATGAGCAGAAAATCAGCGTTTCCCCCACTGACAGGACCGGGAGCTTTGTGTTTACACACATAGCTCCCGGTCCACGCTCTGTAACGAGCGATTGCGTGTGCCCGGCGGCGATCGTGCCCGAGGGACTCGGGGGCGTGCGCCCCCTAGTGGCCGCAAAAGTAGCCGACGTAGGGCTACGGGCTCTCGCTCAGGAGAGCCAACCTGCCGCAGTAAAATGACGGCGGCAGGTTGGCAAGCAGTTAATGAAGGTACAACATTTAGCAACTTTTTGCTACTTAGAGGCGCCTCTCATCTCTTTTATACCCTGTAAAAAAAATGCTTTGATATACAAGTGCTTTGGATTACAAGCATGTTTCTGGAACAAATTATACTCGCATACCAAGGTTTAACTGTATAATGTACATTTGTGAGCTTATTTACAGTGAACCTGACCTGGAGCTGCAACTATTTTTATACAGAGTCCCCCCATTTTCAGGGGCTCAAATGTAATTGGAGCCCATGAAGACATGGATGAGCGAGTTTGGGGTGGAGGAACTTGACTGGCCTGCACAGAGTCCTGACCTCAACCCGATGAGACCTTTGAGATGAATTAGAGCGGAGACTGCGAGCCAGGCCCGCTCGTCCAACATCAGTGTCTGACCTCACAAACGCATCAGTGCCTAGTCAAACATTCCCATAGACACTCTCCTAAACCTTGTGGAGCCTTCCCAGAAGAGTTGAAGCTGTTATAGCTGCAAAGGGTGGGCCAACCCAATATTGAAACATATTTTTTATTATATATTTTTTGTAGTTCACTTTGAAATTAAACTTTTTTTTTTTTTAATCCTGCTGCAACCATTTACCACAACAAGCGGTCTTATTTTCAGGACCCTCTTCTGTGTGTCTTTTTGAAGCTAGTATCACTTTGTATGACTTTGTTACAAGGGGCTTGACTCCCTGATTTCAGGATCAAGCCTCACCAACTCTATTGGTTTTTTCAATCAGTACAATGTAAAAAATCCCAAGGAGCGGAGCCGTTATCCCGCGGCTGGAAATGGCATTCAGGAACTGAAGCTAAAACATAAAGGCGCCATTCAGGTTATCTACCATGATCTTCTACTCTGTTTATTTTTAGATGGTGCAGAAGAAAAGGAAGCTGTCTCTATGATTTCTTGCCAGTCTTATCTGGTAGCTAACCATGTTTTATATCGCAGAATGTAGTAACTAAATAAAAATAAGAAAAGGAAGCTGTTTCTATTCTGTTACCAATTAAAAACTTGTCTAAAGCCAAAAATGTGTTTTGAATAAAAAAATAAATAAAAAAAAATGTTTATATATTATAGACACACACATTTTATATATATATATATATATATATATATATATATATATATATATATATATATATATATATATATATATATATATATATATATATATATATATATATAGATAGATAGATAGATAAAAGCGTAGTTCCCCCTGATTTTTTTTTTTTTTTTTTAAGTCAGCAGCCACAAATACTGCAGCTGCTGACTTTTAACCACTTCAAGTAGTGGTTAAAAGTCAGCAGCTGCAGTATTTGTGGCTGCTGACTTTAAAAAAAAAAAAAAAAAGCTGCTGACTTTAAAACCCACCTCCTATTGCCTATTCTGGCACTTCTCTCCTACATGTACAAGTCATCATTCTTTTGCTAGAAAATTACTCAGAACCCCCAAACATTATATACTGTATGTTTTTTTAAGCAGACACCCTAGGGAATAAAATGGCGGTCATTGCAACTTTTTATCTTGCACCGTATTTGCGCAATAATTTTTTAAACTGCTTTTTTTGGTAAAAAAAATGGTTTCATAAATTAAAAAATAACAAAACAGTAACGTTTGCCCAATTTTTTAGTAAAATATGAAAGATGATGTTACGTTGAGTAACTAGATACCTAACATGTCATGCTTTAAAATTGCGTACACTCGTGGAATGGCGCCAAACTTCTTAACTTAAAAATCTCCATAGGCGACACTTTAACATTTTTACAGGTTACCAGTTTAGATTTACAGAGGAGGTCTAGTGCTAGAATTGTTGCACACGCTCTAACGCACGCGGCGACACCTCACATGTGTGGTTTGAACGACGTTTACATACGTGGGTGGGACTTACGTGTGCGTACGCTTCTGAGCGTGAGCTACCGGGGACAGGGGCATTTAAATTTTTTTATTATTATTATTTATTTTTTATTTTACTTATTTATTTATTTTTTTACACTTTTTTTTTTTCAATCGCTTTTATTCCTATTACAAGGAATGTAAACATCCCTTGTAATAGGAATTGTGTGACAGGTCCTCTTTATAGAGAGAGGGGGGGTCAATAAGACCTCACATCTCTCCTCCAGGCTGGAAAGACTGAGATCGTGAAAAAAAATTCACAGATCTCATTCAAACTAGCCGCAATTGCGGTTTGTTTACTTACGGGGACCCGGGCGTGACGTCATCAGATCGCACCCGGGCCTTCAACGGTCATAAAGATGACTGGTCACCGGTCATCTCTATGGCAAACATCCGGCGGACGGCGTTCATCTCTCCGGGCCCCCGATGGGACGGGAGAGCCCGGAGAAGCACCGGATGGCGGCGGGAGGGGGGGGGGTGTCCCCTCCCGCCGCCTGTAAGAACGATCTAGCGGCGGAACCACCTCTATGATCGTTCTTACGGTGCGCAGGATCGCCGCCACTAAAAAATTATATCTCAATGATGCCTCTGGGTGCAGGCATCATTGAGATATCCCCCCGCAAAGCCCAGAACGTCATATGATGTCCACCCGGGATAACAGGTCCCCGTTTTGAAAGTCATATGACGGCGTGCGGGTATGAAGTGGTTAATATATGGACATTTACCTGTCCTGGGCGCCCGCGATGTCGGCACCCAAAGCTAGTGTGTCCCTTGGCTCTCGGGTGGAGGCGCTGCCATCTTCGGTAAGGCGCTGTGCGATCCCACTGGTCCCTGCTGTCTTCTGGGACCTGTGTGTCTCCCAGAAGATAGCAGGGGGTATGGGACGGAGGAGGTGCCGGATGTGACGTAGGTCGCCGCAGCGACCTATGCCCGGAAGTGGGAGCAAATACCTGGTATACAGGTATCTGCTCCCTCCTCCCCCTGAAAGGTGCCAAATGTGGGGCAGCACAGTGGTGTAGTGGGTAGCACTCTCGCTTAACAGTAACAAGGGTTGCTGGTTCAAATCCCGACCACGGCGCACCGGTCTGGAGTTTGCATGTTCCCCCCTAGTGCCTGTGTGGGTTTCCTCCCACACTCCAAAGACATGCTGGTAGGTTAATTGGCTTCTGTCTAAATTGGCCCTAGTGAAAAAGGGAGAGTATGGCCTCAATTACTTAAATGAAAAAATGGTTATAATGTACCAGCATCCCGGGATTATTGTTTTATTTTTGTATTGTTTTATATGTAATAAATATACTTTTTTATCTGATACACGCCTGCTAATCAATTATCAGTACCTTGAAAATCCCAATCAACAAAATTTGATTAATATAATTTAGATGCATAGTGTCAAGCAGCTTGTTGTCTCTTGTTGTCTTATAATTCTAAATTGGCCCTAGTATATGAATGTGAGTTAGGAACTGTAAGCTCCTTGTGGGTAGGGACCGATGTGAATGTACAATGTATATGTAAAGCGCTGCGTAAATTAACAGCGCTATATAAGTACCTAAATAATAATAAATGTACTGTATTTTTGCAGGTAAAAAAATGTGCATTTATAAAAAAAAATTCTAAGGAGCCAGCAGACCACGAGTGCAATGCCAGAATCCTGCAGACTCTCAGGATAGTGGTCTACCTGTACCTCCAAGACGGGCATGCAGGTACCCGAGGGCAGGAAGATCAAAGGCCTACGAGAGCGCCCTCACAGTTCACTGAAAACTACAAGCCTTCTGCTGCATTGGCTGATGGTACTTGTTGTCTATTCATTGCCAGGAAACTGTGAATGAGTGATGCAGCCGCGTGGGCAGAGCCCCACACAGCTACGTTGTTTTCAAATTGTGACTGCCCACTGTCATGGGATGGGGGGCGGGTGAGGGGGTGAAGGTGCAGATCCTGAAACATGGTAACAAGTTTCAAAAGTGAACTTATCCTTTAAAACCTCTTTCAGTTTATTATTTTATCTCCATCCCATTGGGGAGATTTCCTTTCACTTCCCCATCCCTAGGACACAACAGGAGGTAAGTGGGTAAAGTTGGCAATAGATGCCTCCTTTTTTTTTTAAATAGCCAGAGTATAAAGGGTCCAACAGTCCCGTTCAACAGAATTCACTGCTGAACTGGCTGAAGATCAATCCATTTATGGGCAGCTTAATTCTCCAAAGAGAAGGAATTCTCCCCTTGCACAGTTGTCACCAATACAGGTGCCCCCTTTATGAGATTTCTCCTCACTTCCTGTTTTGCTGACAGCAATAGTCACCAGGACAAATAGAGGGGGTGAATCTCTTCACCGAAGACACAGCCTGTTAAATAAATTTGACATGGCTTTTAAACACTTCTCTAAAAATTAAAGTGCATCTGTCATGTCTAAACCCTACTGTATAGAAGCCATGGCTTCCATACACTACACCAGGGATCTTCAAACTATGGCCTTCCAGCTGTTGCGGAACTACACATCCCATGAGGCATTGCAAGACTCTGACATTCACTGACATGACTAGGCATGATGGGAATTGAAGTTCCTGAACAACTGGAGGGCCAAAGTTTGAGGACCCCTGCACTACACGGATGATGGCTATATAGCTTGAAACAGCTGTATGTAGTGTGGAATAAATGGCTGTATAATATTATTATTAGTGCACAGTTTACGCAGTGCTTTACAATAAAAAAGAGGACAGTACAATAAAGTACACTACAGAAGGAATAGGAGGCCCTGTTTGTGAAGCTTACAATGGAAAGGGAGGAGGAGGTGGTACAAAAGGTAATGGCTACAGGGGATGATCTGATGGAGAAGTACAGTTCTTAGGCGGAGGTGGGATAGGCCTCCCTGAATAAGTGAGTTTTCAGGGACAGGGTAGGAGCTGACCGGACATACTAGGGCAGGGAGTTCCAAAGGATGGGAGAGGCTCTGGAGAAGTCCTGTAGGTGAGCATGGGAGGAGGTAACAAGAGAGCTATAGAGCAGATGGAGAGGATGATTTGGGCAATATCTGCAGATTAGTGATGTAGCTGGGTGGGCGATGTTGTGGATGGCCTTGTGTGCTGTGGTTAATATTTTGAATGTTATACAATGGTGTAGAAGCCAGTGGAGAGATTGGCAGCAGTCACAGATTGGCTAGAGAGATATATTAGTCTGGCAGCAGCATTCATTATAGACTGATGGGATGGGTTTTTCCAGTTCCCCCACAGGAAAGGAGTGGTTTTAAGAGACGCTGTTAGAAAACTAACACGTACTGATAGAGGCCGACCATCAAAAACATAAAAAAAAAAAAAAATATGTTTCTATGTCTTGATAGGCTTTCCCTACTGGCTGTCCCTACTTAGCTAGCCCCTCCCCAATGGCTGTCCCTACTTAGCTAGCCACTCCCCGATGGCTGTCCCTACTTAGCTAACCACTCCCCAATGGCTGTCCCTACTTAGCTAGCCCCTCCCCAATGGCTGTCCCTACTTAGCTAGCCCCTCCCCAATGGCTGTCCCTACTTAGCTAGCCCCTCCCCAATGGCTGTCCCTACTTAGCTAGCCCCTCCCCAATGGCTGTCCCTACTTAGCTAGCCCCTCCCCAATGGCTGTCCCTACTTAGCTAGCCCTTCCCCAATGGCTGTCCCTACTTAGCTAGCCCTTCCCCAATGGCTGTCACTACTTAGCTAGCCCTCCCCCAATGGCTGTCACTACTTAGCTAGCCCTCCCACAATGGCTGTCCTTACTTAGCTAGCCCTTCCCCAATGGCTGTCCCTACTTAGCTAGCCCTTCCTCAATAGCTGTCCCTACTTAGCTAGCCCTTCCTCAATGGCTGTCAATACTTAGCTAGCCCCTCCCCAATGACTGTCTCTACTTAGCTAGCCCTTCCCCAAATGGCTGTCCATGCTTAGCTAGCCCCCCTCCAAAGGCTGTCCCTACTTAGCTAGCCCTTCCCCAATGGCTGTCCCTACTTAGCTAGCCCTTCCCCAATGGCTGTCCCTACTTAGCTAGCCCCTCCCCAATGGCTGTCCATACTTGGCTAGCCTTTTCCCACTGGCTGCCCTTGCTGAGCTAGCCCTTCCCCACCAGCTGTCCATACTAAGCTAGCCCTTCTCCAATGGCTGTCCCTACTGAGCTAACCCATCCACAGTGGCTGTCCCTGTTTAGCTAGCCGTTCCCCAATGCCTGTCTCTATATAGCGCTAGCCCTTCCTCAATGCCTGTCCCTACTTAGCTAGCCCTTCTCTAGAGCTTGTACCTACTGAGCTAGTCCTTACCCAATACCTACCTAACTAGTCCTTCCCCAATGGTTGTCCCTATATAGCTAGCCATTCCCCAATGCCTGTACCTACTTAGCTAGTACTTCCCCAATGCCTGTACTTACTTAGCTAGCCATTCCCCAATGGTTGTCCCTATACGACTAGCCCTTCCCCAATGCCTGTACCTACTGAGCTAGTCCTTCCCCAATACCTATACCTACTTAGCTAGTCCTTACCCAATGGTTGTCCCTATATAGCTAGCCCTTCCCAATGACTGTCCCCACTTAGCTAGCCCTTTCCCAATGGCTGTCCCTACTTAGCTAGCCCTTCCTCAATGGCTGTCGCTACTTAGCTAGCCCTTCCCCAATGGCTGTCGCTACTTAGCTAGCCCCTCCCCAATGGCTGTCCCTACTTAGCTAGCCCTTCCCCAAATGGCTATCCCTACTTAGCTAGTCCTTCTCTAATGCTTGTACCTACTGAGCTAGCCCTTACCCAATGCCTACCTAACTAGTCCTTCCTCAATGCCTGTATCTACTTAGCTAGCCCTTCCCCAATGCCTGTACCTGCTTAGCTAGTACTTCCCCAATGCCTGTACCTACTTAGCTAGCCCCTCCCCAATGGTTGTCCCTATATGGCTAGCCCTTGCCCAATGCCTGTACCTACTGAGCTAGCCCTTCCCCAATACCTATACCTACTGAGCTAGTCCTTACCCAATGGTTGTTCCTATATAGCTAGCCCTCCCAAATCAATGTCCATACTTAGCTAGCCCTTCCCCAATTTCTGTCCCTACCTAGTTATCTAATTTTTAATACGTGCCCTTTGCTGGTGCTAGACTTGAGCGGCGATAATAGGTGTGGAAAATGAAAGAGTAAGAAACAGAAATCTGCAAGTTGGTACCTCCTGTTTATTCTTTTATTGTTGGCAAAACGGACAAAAATTAAAAAAAAAAAAAAAAGGAAAAGAAAACTGTAGCAGGACAGGTAACTGTTCTTTTTCACGCACTGTTGCAGAGGGATGGCCTGTGTGTCCAATCTACCTGCTGATTGTGACTTCATCATAAGCATAGCGTCATACCTGCTGTGCAGCTTGCACTTGCTGCACTACCTGTGTGGGTACAGACGTCTGTGGCGTAGAGGATCCCCCTGGACTCAGCTCGCCATCACTGGCTCTCATGGCTCCTTCTGTGGTAGAGAAAACAGTCACTGTGAGGCAAATAGCTCTGGGGTAAAGTAACTGCAGAATGATCAACCTGAAGCACCAGCTAAGAGCCCATTTAGCTCTATGTGTATGCCTAGAGGTGTATTTTTATCGTTTTAGGCGGATGTGTTGTCATGTGTCAATGTGCATTGACGTGTGTTATTGACATGCATTGACTTGTGTTTCCAATGTGTGTTTGTATTTAGGATTTGGAGTGGAGAGCGCCAACTGCCATTGATCAGGGCCTGTTAGTACCCGTTGTCAACAAACCAAAATTATATGTCACATAAATAGTAGGTGAGAGAACTCAAGGCACCACATCCCATGTATAAACAAGACACAAAAGGCTCCTGGTATTTTTAAAGGTGCCAATAATGTACTACAGCATACAATAATTTTTATTGAGAAACAAGGGAGAGGGGAATGGATACAAACAAGGGGGACTTAATTTGTATTTTTTTTTTTAATCCAAGTTTAAATATAAAAATAAAACATTTTTTTTCCCTTTAACCACTTAAGACCCGGACCTTTATGCAGATAAAGGACCTGGACAGTTTTTGTGATTCGGCACTGCGCGGTCGTGCGATGTGGCTCCCAAACAAAATTGGCGTTCTTTTTTCCCCACAAATTGAGCTTTCTATTGGTGGTATTTGATCACCTCTGCGGTTTTAATTTTTTGCGCTATAAACAAAAATAGAGTGACAATTTTGAAAAAAATGCAATATTTTTTACTTTTTGCTATAATAAATATCCCCCAAAAATATATATAAAAAAAAAATTGCATTGTTTACTGTGAAAATGACCACGGAGCTTCGGACCAGGTTGGGGGCTGGGAATTTAACATTCACGTACAGCTACGTGATTGTGCCCAGCCGTGCCATTCTGCCAACGTATATCGGCATTAGGTGGTCCTTAAGTGGTTAAACATGGATAAATAAAATATAATATATATATATATATATATATATATATATACACACACACACATACATACACACACACATATACACACACATATACACACACACACACACACTGTATATACTCAAGTATAAGCCAAGTTTTGCCCCCCTCGGCTTAAACTCGAGTCACCTTTTTGTGCCTGATCTCCTGGATTTGGGGACCTGGTACCGAATGGCTGTAGGTCCCCTGGACCCCAAACTTGGCACACATGTAGCCCCACTTTTACTACTAGTGTGCAAAGGTTGTTGTCCAGGGGACCTGTGGCCGATGAACACCAATTTTTCAAAGCCGGGCACCCATTCCATACACTCTACTGTTAAACGGTAATTTCTCTGGTGATTTTGGGGACCCGGTACTGGACAGTCATATGTCCCCTGGACCCAGAACTTAGCACACATGTAGCCCCCCATTTCTTCTCTACAAGTGTGCAAAGTTTGTTGTCTGGGAGGTCTACGGCTGGGGAGCACCCTTTTTTCAAAGCTGGGCACCCCTTCCATAGACTCCCATGTTGAAACGTCAGTCTAGTCATGGACACCATGGACATCGAGTCTGCGGGTCCCACAGGCACGCACGCAAGCGCGCCCGCACGACAGCAAATTTAAAGGGACATACAGGTAAGTCCCTTTGTGCAGCCGTGCCATTCTGCCAACGTAAATCTACAGGTGGCGGTCGGCAAGTGGTTAACAAGATACTGAATTCATAAAAACAATCACAGCAACTTAGAAATGACATATATTGAGGTATAAGACAGTTGTCTATCATAAAGAATCGCTTGAAAAGCAACATGGTTGGGTAACTTAGGAGTGGATGAAATAAAACCATATAAAAAGAAAATGGTGCATCAAAATTGGCCAGATGCGTTTTGTGGTTTCTTACCACATCATTAGGGGCGAGTGCACCAATGTCTGTAAAAAAGCATAAATAAAATTATATGGTCCTATGTTACCCCCTCAAAAATTAGGGAGACTATATGTGAAAAGGAGGGGAGAAATTAATTCATCCCACTAAGTACTTACATGTCAATTACCTTATATACCCGAATATAAGCCGAGGCACCTAATTTTACCACAAACAAATGGAAAAACGTATTTACTCGACTATAAGCCTAGTGTGTCCATCTGCATGCCTCCCTGTGCCTCACGGTGTCCATGACTAGACTTACAGTTAACATGGGAGTATATAGAGGGGGTTCCCAGCTTTGAAAAATCGAGTTTCTGAAAAACTCGGCTTATACTCGAGTATAAACCATGTCAACATGAAAACTGGTGGCTGCTTTAAATGTTTGTGTTCACATAGTTTAGACTTAATTGACATGCAAGTACTTAGTGGGATGAGTTCATTTCTGCCCTCCTTTACATAGATCGTCAATCAAGTTGAAGAAACATCTCAAAGATGATCGGTGGAAACAGGATGCACTTGAGCTCAATTTTGAGTGTCATGTCAAAGGCTGTGATACTTATGTACATGGGATTTGTTTTGTCTTTTATTTTTAATAAATTTGCAAACATTTCAAACAAACTTCTTTCACGTTGTCATTATAGGGGATTGTTTGTAGAATTTGGAGGAAAAGAATGAATTTAATAAGTTTTGTAATAAAGCTGAAACATAACAAAATGTGGAAAAAGTGAAGCGCTGTGAATACTCTCCAGATGCATTGTATATACTTAGAGGGTCAATCAGACCAACAGCATCACCAGGAAAGACCAACAATGGCAGTCTTGGTTTTAGGAAGTTACGATTTTCATCCCTGGCCTCTTACATCCTAATGGTAAGGGTTTCAGGCCACATACACACTATCGGACCAAACAGATGAGACTGGTCCGACAGACCGTTTTCATCGGACCACCGCTGAAGTGGTCTGATGTGTGTACACACCATCAGTCCAAAATCCCATCGGGCCAGAACGCGGTGACGTAGAACACAACGACGTGCTGAAAAAACGAAGTTCAATGCTTCCAAGCATGCGTCGACTTGATTCTGAGCATGCGCGGGTTTTTGGTCCGATGCTTTTCTGTACTAACCATCGTTTTGGTCCGATGGTCAGGTGTCCGTTGAACAGATTTTAAAGCAAGTTTTAAAACTTTGGTCCGATGGACAACGGTCCAATGGGCCGTACACACGATCAATTTGGTCCAATGAAGCTGGCCTTAAGGCCAGTTTCATCGGACCGGTCTCATCGTGTGTACGCGGCCTTATGCCGTGTACACACGGTCGTTTTTTGCGATGAAAAAAAACGACGTTTTTTAAAACGTCATTTAAATTGATCGTGTGTGGGCAAAACGTTGTTTTTTGTCTTCAAAAAAACGACCAAAAAAAAATTCCAACATGCTTGAATTTTTTGTGTCGTTTTTCAAAACGTCGTTTTTTGTTTCACAAAAAGTCACCGTGTGTAGCAAAAACGTCTTTCAAAACGACGTTTTTCAACCCGCGCATGCCCAGAAGCTAGTTATGAAGCGAGCTTCAATGGAAAAGAGTGGTGAACGTAACCTCGCTTTTTGTGAAAAAACGATGGTGTGTATGCAAAATTGTCTTTGAAAAGTGACGTTTCAAAAACGTCGTTTTTTACTTCACAGAAAACGTCGTTTTTTTTCATCGCAAAAAACGACCGTGTGTACGCGGCATAAGGGTTGTCCCAATACCACTTTTTTAAGACCGAGTACACGTACCGATACTTTTTTCCCCAAGAACTCGCCGATACCGATTACCGATACTTCTTATATGTCATGTGACAGTGGCAGTGTGAGTAATTTTTTTTTCACTATTTTTTGTTATTTTTTTACAATGCTTTCTTGGGGGGGGGGGGTAAATGGTGTAAGTGTGTGTGTGTGTGTTTTTTTTATTATTATTATTTACAATTATTTTTTATTATTTATTGCAAAAAAAAATTTTTTTAGCCCTGTTGGGGGGCTTTGGTGAGATATCAGGGGTCTTGACAGACCTCTGACATCTCCTCTTTGAGACAGAGAAATGGACTAAGGACACAGATTCCCCAGTCCCTTTCTCAGCCGCAATGAAAATTAATGGAGAGGAGACAGAGGCTCCTCTCCATTCATAAACTGAAGCATCGTAAACACAGGTTACGATGTTTCAGTTATATGAATGGACAGATTGAGTGATCAGAAAAGGTAGGAGCCATGTTTAGTGGCTCCTACCACCTCCATCCTGACAGAGGGGCAGAGGAGAACATGGAGGGTGACAAAGAGATCAAAGGGGAACATGGAAGGTGTCACTGAGCGCGAAGGGGAGAGCAGCAGCACAGAAGGGGGACACGGAGAGCGAAGGTGGGAGAGCGGAGGTGGGACACGGAGAGCGGAGGGCGAGAGCAGAACGCAGAGGACAGCAGCAGCACGGAGGGGGGGACACTGAGCGTGGAGGGGAGGACAGAATATTGGAGGAGGACAGCAGCAGCACGGAGGGGGGACAAGGAGCGCGGAGGGGGAGAGCAGCGCAGAGGAGGGATACGGCGCGCGGAGGGGGGGACACGGAGCGTGGAGGGGGAGAGCAGCACAGAGGGGGAGAGCAGCACAGAGGGGGGGACAGAATAATGGAGGAGGACAGCAGCAGCACAGAGAGGGGGACAGAATAATGGAGGAGGACAGCAGCAGCACAGAGGGGGGACATGGAGCACGGAGGGGGAGAGCAGCACGGAGGGGGGATACGGAGCGCGGACTGGGAGAGCAGCACGGAGGAGGGGAACTGGAGTAGGATGCAGGGACAGTCAGGTATCAGGTGAAGCATCGGAGCATTTTCCTAGGGTACAAGTACTCGTGGAAATGCTTGGTATCGATACCAATACTAGTATCGGTATCGGGACAACCCTAGTAGTAATCCACTGTACATTGGTCACGGGAAGGTAACACACGTTGAGATTTTTCAATCCATCCCTTCAATAAATACAGAGCCATCACTCACCAGATACAGTGACCACAATGTACTGCTGGGGGGCTGGTGTCTGCGGTCCCGTTGTTTGATTGGTAGGCGTGGGTGGAGCCACTTGTAGTTCTGCCACATACTGTTGAGGTGTAGCCTGGCCAGAAGCAGGTGAAGTCGTCTGGAGTTCTGCCACATAGGTCTGAGTCGCCATCCTGGTTGGTGAACAGGTCTGCAACCCTACGGGAGACTGAGGAGATCGGGAGACATTACAGGTGTGCTGCACAGAGTAATGATTTACAGTGCCTTAAAAAAGTATTCATACCCCTTGAAATTTTTCACATTTTCTCATGTCACAACCAAAAACGTAAATGGGGAGGTGGGGGCACACAAAGACACAGGATACCCCATCTTGTGTCTCTGCGCACCCCCACCTCCCCCGCTGCACGATCTCATTGGGCCGGCCGGTAATTGAGGTCGTGGCTTTGCGGCCTTCTGCAGGCCTATACTTCCTTCTGAGATATGGCGCCATCTTGTGGTGGCCGTTGGTATGACATACAACCAGCAATGCTAATGGAGCTCCCCTGTGTTTTCACTGCCATCTCCTTCCGTCCAATTAGAACCACAAACACCCTATTTGCGCACTTTTTGGGAAAAAAAAATACACTTTTGTAATTAAAAAATAAGACAACAGTAAAGTTAACCCAATTTTTTTTATATTGTGAAAGATAATGTTACACCGAGTAAATTGATACCCAACATGTCACGCTTCAAAATTGCGCCCGCTCGTGGAATGGCGACAAACTTTTACCCTTTAAAATCCCCATAGGCGACGTTTAAAAAAATTCTACAGGTTGCATGTTTTGAGTTACAGAGGAGGTCTAGGGCTAGAATTATTTCTCTCGCTCTACTAATCGCACCGATACCTCACATGTGTGGTTTGAACACCGTTTACATATGCGGGCGCTACTCACGTATGCATTCGCTTCTGCGCGCAAGCTCTGCGGTACAGGGCACGTTTCTGGCTCCTAACTTTTTTAGCTGGCTCCTAGATTCCAAGCAAATTTGTCAAACCCTGGTATAAATACAGCTGGATCACACCAGACAGGTCAGGGATAAAGTTGTGGAGAAGTGTAAAGCAGGGGTAGGTTATAAAAAAATATCCCAAGCTTTGAACATCTCACGGAGCTCCATCATCCGAAAATGGAAAGAGTATGGGACAACTGCAAACCTACCAAGACATGGCCGTCCACCTAAACTGACAGGCCGGGCAAGGAGAGCATTAATCAGAGAAGCAGCCTGGAGGTTCATGGTAACTCTGGAGGAGCTGCAGAGATTCACAGCTCAGAGCATGCAATTTTAGATGCGACTTGGGTCACACTGAAAATTTGGAACACTGCTATAAATCCTTTCTAGCAAACTTTGCACAAAAACAGGGATTTTTGGCTCACACATATTGCAATACATGTTTAAGCCGGCCAACTGCGTCAAAGTAATCCCCTCTCTGGCCAGTCCCTACTCTACTCTGCAAAATGCAAATGATCCAGCGGGTATAGTGACAGTATGGGGGCAAAGAGACAACTTGGAAGGAGAGCTACAAGGTTCAGGACGCACTGAATCACATGACACAGGAAATAACATTGCTTCCCATGGTGCCTGTTCACATCAATGCAGCACAGCTGCGGTGCTACTTTGGTGCAATTTACAGTGCGATTTGGTCTCCATAGATCATGCAAATCACATTCAAAGTGCAACAAAAGTAGCCTCAAAGTTGCACTACATAAATCACACTGCAAATCAAAATCCCATATCAGTTGTGTGAACCAAACCTATGTGATCTTACACTTTAACCACTTAAGACCCGGATCTTTAGGCAGCTAAAGGACCCGGCCAGTTTTTGCGATTCGGCACTGCGTCGCTTTATCTGGCAATTGCGCGGTCGTGCGACATGGTTCCTAAACAAAATTGGCGTCCTTTTTTCCCCACAAATAGAGCTTTCTTTCGGTGGTATTTGATCACCTCTGCGGTTTTAATTTTTTGTGCTATAAACATATTTTTTACTTTTTGCTATAATAAATATCCCCCAAAAATATATAAAAAAAACATTTTTTTTCCTCAGTTTAGGCCGATACGTATTCTTCTACATATTCTTGGTAAAAAAGAAATCGCAATAAGCGTTTATCGGTTGGTTTGCGCAACATTTATAGTTTTTACAAAATAGGGGGTAGTTTTATTGCATTTTTATTAATTATTATTTTTTTACTACTAATGGCTAGTGTTGCTCACGAATATTCGCATTGCGAATATTCGCTACGAATATTGCATATTCGAGTATTCGCGAATAACTCGAATATCGTGGCGAATATTCGCTATTTCGAATATTCGTATTTTTCAAATTTCGCAATAAATTTCGCAATAAATTTCGCAATAAATTTCGCAATAGCGAAATTTCGCAATTTTTTTTTTTTTTTTTATAAAATATAGCGAATATTCGTAAGTATCGAATATTCGTGATATTTTATCCAAAAAAAAAATAGCAGAAACCCTCCTATGCTTTACAGCTGAGGAAGCTGCTTCTGTTTGGTCTGCAACCACCATGGTGCTGCACATGTGATCACTCATGACACCAGCCATTTGATGATTAATTGAGATAACAAATGTGACAGTTAGCAACCTCAGCATTCCAGGAATGTAACTGCTTTTTTGAAACGGCTAAAGGCATCTCACAATGACCCGCAGAGCAGCCAGAGGGATTCAGCACTACGGCAACTCTTTAATGCCAGTTGGCTAGGGGACAGCGTGGTGCACGATTCAGCGCACCACCCCTTTTTTTTTTGTGTTGTTTTAACCACTTCAATACAGGGCAATTTTACCCCCTTCCTGCCTAGGCCAATTTTCATCTTTTAGCGCTGTCGCACTTTGAATGACAATTGCGCGGTCATGCAACACTGTACACATATGTCATTTTTATCATTTTTTCACACAAATAGAGCTTTCTTTTGGTGGCATTTAACCGCTTCCATACCGGGCACTTATACACCTTCCCGCTCAGACCAATTTTTAGCTTTCAGTGCTGTTGCACTTTGAATGACAATTGCGCGGTCATGCTACACTGGACCCAAACTAAATTTTTATAATTTTGTACCCACAAATAGCGCTTTCTTTTGGTGGTATTTGATCACCTCTGGGATTTTTATTTTCTGCAATTTTTTTAAAAATATGACCGAAAATTTTAAAAAAAATATGTTTTTTTTTGTTTCCATTATAAAACATTGTAAAAAAGTTCTCCTTCACTAATGGGCACTGATGGTAATGCACTGACTGGCACTGATAAAGTGGCACTGATGGGCACCAATGAGGTGGCACTGATGTGGTGGCATTGATGATGGGCACCAATATGCGGCACTGATGGGCAGCACGGATAGGTGGCACGGATGTGCACGGATAGGCGGCACGGATGTGCACGGATAGGCGGCACGGATGGGCAGGGATAGGCGGCACGGGTGGGCAGGGATAGGCGGCACGTACAGGCACTGATAGGCGGCATGGATTGGCACTGATAGGCAGCATGGATGGGCACTGATAGGCGGCATGGATGGGCACTGATAGGCACTAACTAATGTGTTGTACTAATGGATGCCAATCAGTGCCAAACAATGCCTGCCAATCAGTGATGCTTATTGTGGGCACTGATTGGCATCCATTATGTGTCATCCCTGGTGGTCTAGGGTGGCATACCTTTGTTTTAAATCCCTGGTGGTCCAGTGGGCATCCCTGGTGGTCCAGTGGGCATCCCTGGTGGTCCAGTGGGCATCCTCGGGGGGGGGGCTGTGCTGATAATTAATCAGCACAAACCCCCCCTGTCAGAGGAGGAGCCGATCGGCTCTCCTCTACTCGCGTCTTACTGGCTTTTCCTGTTTACATCGTGATCAGCCGTGATTGGACATGGCTGATGACGTGGTAAAGTGTCTCCGTGAGAGACACTTTACCTAAATCGGTGTTGCGGGGTGTCAGACTGACACCGTGCAACAACGATCGCCGCGATGCGCACCCCCGGGCGGGGCGCAGTGGCTCAATATCCTGAGGACGTCCTATGACGTACAGTCAGGATTAAGCAACCACTTTGCCGCCGTCAATCTGTCATTGGCGGGCGGCAAGTGGTTAATCACCACTCGTTTTTTTTTTTTTTTGCTAAATAAACTAGTAAAAAATTGTGAAATAAAATGTGATCTGTGTATTGAAGTGGTTAAAAGTAGTGGCAAACCTGCTGATCTCACAGATTTGCTAATCTGATTAAAAGTGATTTCTTAGCAAAATAAAGCATAGAGACATGGATGGGTGGGGGAGTTTGCTTGGAGAATTAAATTGCGTGTTTGCGGCGCTCAGATAGAGTGGAGTTTCACTTTAATGTTAAAGAACACGTTGTAAAGCTCAATACCCTAAAGAGAAAACTAATAAAGTTGATGTATTCAATGCTTTATGAATTGAAAGTGATCTTTTATTGTAAAGATCAGCAAATAGAAGGTAATGAAGGGCAGCATCCAATCAATGAGCCCCAATGAGTTCTATTTGCAGCCCTGATCTCTGGGAATAGATGGTCAGGCTGAAAGTTGTGTGTGTTTATCACGTGGCCTCTGACCCCGCCCCCTCAGCACAGTCCTGTCTATACTTAGTAAGGTCACTTGTCAGGTTTCAGTCACGTGTCTATACTCCAAGGGCGTGTACTGACGTCTCCTGTCATTGGCTGTCGCTGCACGTTCTTACATAACTCCAGACCAGTCATGAGTTCCAGCTATAAGTCACTTCCTATGCAGTCACACTCCACACTATGGTTTAGTCCAACCCCAACCCTACTTTTGGCTCCTGCTTGTCAAGAACCCGCCTGCCCTGAAGGCCTCGGCCAATCAACGAGCGCGGCAAGCAGGGCCACGCCCACCTCTTCTCAGGTTTCCATGGCGACGCGCGGCCCTGCGCCTCTCCCGCTCGCAGCAGGCGCCGCCATTTTAAAAAAGGGGAGGGGGTGACAGCACCGTTTTGACGTCGTCATAACGACCAAATGCCGCCCGCTTTCCCTCCGTGTAGTCGGCGCGGTTCGGAGCCCTTACCTAGCAGCGCTTCCCCCGGTGGCGGCGGCGCCGTGTCCGCTCAGTCAGCGTGATGTTGGGGCTTCACTCCGAGGCTGGACAGCTGCGTGTGCCCGAGGTGGGGAGACACCGGCCCCGCCCTGCCGGCGAGAAAAAATGCCGCCCGGTGCGGCGGGGGACCGGGCCCGGTGGCGCCGGGGGTTGTTGTTGTTGATTCCTGTTGCCGGGGTTCTTGTCGCCACGACTACCGTGGCTATGGCCGCTCCGTCCCTCACCCGGGCAACTGTTGCTAACGTCCCTCCCCCCTCTTCCTTGTCGTCAACGCAAGGTAAAGCGATACAATCGCCGGATTGGCTGAGGCCCGCGTCAATCAAAGCTCTCAGGGCGTTGATTAGGAGACGAAAACGTCACTTAGTGGGCGCGGTGATTCTAGGCTAGGCGTGCTATGATTGGCTTAGTGCCTGTCAGTTCGCTGTAGGACGCAAATGATTGGATGGATGTAGCACGGGCCCGGTCCTGAGTGTCTGTATAGCAACGGTTGCCACCCTGCAGGGTTGTTGATAGGCCTGTACTGGATTCCTGTCACTATGTGACTGGGCGAGACCAGCGAATAGCAGTGCGCAGGCGTTAGACGGAGGGGATTCTGGGAGTTGTAGTTCACACTGTCCACGTAGTCTGCTTGAAGTCTGTAGTCCTTCTACATTCATGTGTCTAAAGAAAGAACAGTGTTTGTTGCCATGAGCAACGGGGGCTGCTTCATGCTTTCAAATTCTTTATCCTATAAGTTTTAACACAAATCTTATTATTTTATTTTTTATTATTATTATTACTATCAATAACAATAAATGTAGTTTTTGCCTTTATAACTCTAAATGAATGAATAATGGGCCTAGAATGATTGCTCAGTCTCACCCCAGCCAGCTTGGCGTTCTGTAAGATGTAGCGCAAGTGATGGTCTCGTGTGTTGGCGCCCCGACGCATGTATTTAGGTGGGGGTGGGGGGGCCTCTAAATGTTTCTGGGGCGATTTTTAACCACTTGCCTGCTGGGCACTTCACCTTCTTCCTGCACTAGACCAATTTTCATCTTTCAGCGCTCTCATTCTATGAATGACAATTGCACGATAATGCAACACTGTACACAAATAACATTTTTATAATTTCCTTTCCCACATATAGAGATTTCTTGTGTTGGTATTTAACCACTTAAGACCCGGACCAATATGCTGCCAAATGACCCAAGGGGTTTTTGCGATTCGGCACTGCGTCGCTTTAACAGACAATTGCGCGGTCGTGCGACGTGGCTCCCAAACAAAATTCGTGTCCCTTTCTTCCCACAAATAGAGCTTTCTTTTGGTGGTATTTGATCGCCTCTGCGATTTTTATTTTTTGCGCTATATACAAAAATAGAGCGACATTTTTGAAAAAAAATCTATGTTTTTTACTTTTTGTTATAAGAAAAATCAATAAACTAAATTTTAGTCAAACATTTAGGCCAAAATGTATTTAGCCACATGTCTTTAGTAAAAAAAAAATTGCAATAAAAAAAAAATTAGCTACCTAGCGGGAACAGCGACACTAATACAGCGATCAGAAAAATGATCGCTTGGTGACACTGGCAATAGGGAGTGAAAGGGTTAACTAGGGCGGTAATCAAGGGGTTAAAACTTTATTAGGGGGGGGGTACGGGGGATTCCCTGGACCTAACACTAACTGACTGTCACACTGCCTGTCCAACTGACACTAAATACAGTAATCATACATGTATGATTACTGCATTCAGTGACACTGTGACAGGGGGGAGGGGGGGGGGGCGATCGGGGGGGGTTAAATGTGACTATGTGTAGTGTTAGTGCAGACTTACTTGTGATGTGATCTCTCCTCAGCGGTGGTTGAAAAAACCGCCGAGGGAGAGATCACATCGCTTCCTCCTTCCTGTGTTTACACAGGAGGAGGAAGTGACAGGGCGGGCGCGCGCATCGGCTGGGAGCGATCCGGAGGGGGCAGACAAAAACGAATAGCTGCCCCCTCTTGTCGGATCGCTCCTACAGCCGCGCGGACCGCCGCATGTACGGGGGGGGGGGGTCCGATCGGACCCCCAAGGCACCAACATGTGTATATACATTGATGTGCCTGTCGGTGCCATTCTACCGACGTAAATGTACATGCGGCGGTCCTTAAGGGGTTAATCACTGCTGTTTTTTTTTTTTTATGGTAAAAAAATAAAAAAAGCACAAAAAAAAAGTGAGAAAAAGCATAAGAAAAAAAACAAAACCGTTTTATAATTTGTTATAAAATTTTGCAAACAGGTAATTTTTCTCCTTCGCTGATGTGCGCTGATAAGGCGGCACTGGTGGGCAATGATGAGGTGGCACTGATAGGTCTCACTGATGATGAGGCACTGATGGGCATTGATAAGTGGCACTGGTGGGCAATGATGAGGTGGCATTGATAAGCAGCACTGATAGGTCTCACTGATAATGAGGCACTGATATGGGCATTGATAGGTGGGCAGGTGTATGCACTGGCAGGTGGCACCGGTAGGCACAGATACTTGAGTGATGTCTCACCCTCTTCGCGACCACTGTCCCTCTGACAAAAGCTGGTAATCGGCTCTTTTTTTTCTGCTCACACTGTCAGCATGAGCAGAAAAAAAAAGCAGATTACCGATCTTGTGTTTACATCACTTGATCAGCTGTCATTGGCTGACAGCTGACCACAAGGTAAGGGTTCGGGATCTGTGATCAGCCAAGTCTCATAGACACGGTGATCACAAAGTGCGCCGCCGCATGCTCCCCGCAGGGGGGTGCTCAGGCAGCTCATGGACGGGAGGGACAAACAGCTGACTTATAATAAGGACACTTACCTGTCCAGGGAGCCCAAAATGTCGCCCCCCCCCCCCGAGGTCGATCTGTCCAACGAATCGTGTGCTGGTGCCGCCATTCCAACTAAGGGAAATCTGCAGTGGAGGACTGCGACTTCACCTCCGGTTTCTGACTGCTCATGCGTGAAACAATCAGCTCTTTGTGAATGGCCAGCTTGTCTTCTGGATCATACACAGGTCCCAGAAGACAATAGGGGGCTCACCGCAGAAGAGGACGTGACGTTCTGGGCCACAGCCCGACTGGATCAGAAGTACATTTAGTACTTCCAAAAAAGGTACTATAGAATATATTTTTTTTTTTAAATATACAAAAACGAGAGGTGGTCTTTCGTTTAAGACCGCCTCTCAAAAGTGGGTGGAACTCCGCTTTAAGATCTGCACTGTAGCCGTCAGCACAGAGGTGACTCTCTTATCTATACTCCCTGGCAAATCCAAATCCATGAAAAAAGATGGTTCCGCCGCTTGATCGTTCTTATAGGCGGCGGGAGGGGACGTTCCCCCCCTCCCGCCGCCATCCGGTGCTTCTCTGGGCCCTCCCTTGCCATCGGAGACCTGCCGGCGCCTGATGGGAGGCATAGAGATGATGGTCACCAGTCATCTCTATGATCATCGGAGGCCCGGGCGAGACGTTATGACGTCACGCCCGGGTACCGGAATGTAAACACAGCCGCAATTGCGGCTGAAAGCATGAGATCTGTGATTTTTTTTTTCACGATATCATGCTTTCCAGCCTGGAGGAGAGATGTGGGGTCTGATTGACCCCGCATCTCTCCATAAAGAGTACCTGTCACACACTATTTCTATTACAAGAGATGTTTACATTCCTTGTAATAGGAATAAAAGCAATCAAAAATAAATAAATATGTAAAATAAAATAAAATAATATTTTTTTTTTTAAACGCCCCTATCCCCAGTAGCTCGCGCTCAGAAGCGAACACACACGTAAGTCCCGGTCACATATGTAAACGCCGTTTAAACCACACATGTGAGGTATCGCCGTGTGTGTTAGAGCGCTTTAAATTGGTAACTTGTAACTTTTCATGAGTGTGCGCAATTTTAAAGCATGACATGTTAGGTATCTATTTACTCGGTGTAACTTCATCTTTCACATTATACAAAAAAATTGGGCTAACTTTACTGTTTTGTTATTTTTTAATTCATGAAACCGTTTTTTCCCCAAAAAAAGGCGTTTGAAAAATTATTGCGCAAATACCGTGCGAGATAAAAAGTTGCAATGACCACCATTTTATTCCCTAGAGTGTCTGCAAAAAACACACATATATATATTAGGGCTGTTACTGATCAAAATTTTTGTGTTCGATTAATCGTTTTGTTTTTTAATCGATTAATCAACTAATTTAGATTAATTATAACGCACATACAGATCCAAGTACTTTTACCTGATCTCCTTGCAGGCTAATTCCCAGTGCAGCTCCCAACCACTGGAAAAATGTATAGCAGGATACAAAAAACACACAAAGGCAGCGTTCGATGGGAATAGCATTAAAACTTTTAGAGTTTTCAAGTAGGTAACAAAATAAATATCGCACTGGAGATAAAATCGATGTAGTTACATAAACTGTAAAAATGGTGCGAGTAATACCAAACGGTACCAAAAGCAGTCATAAAAACAAGTAGCTAAGTATGATACTGGTATAAAAATGTGTACAATGATACCACTGCTGAATCCAGATGAGGAGGGGCTACCATCAGTCCGTCGGCATGTAGATGTCCCATGAAGGGAACTATCACAACTCCCAGTGGATGGCTGTAGAATCCCAGGTTGATAGAGGGAAATGATAGAGGGAAGAGTAACAGCCCCTGCGTGTGGGAGATAGTAAGGTCCAGTTGGCATGCAGATATGAAGGCACAGCAAAGGAGCACTTCAGATGGACACGGCAAGCCCCGCCGGTGTCCGTGACATTACCGGATCTCCGACGGAACTCCCTAACGACCTGGAAGCCGGTGGGGAGGTGAGTACCAATCAAAAGAATTTTAATCGATCAAAAAGATTTTGATCGATCAAAAAAATTAGAGATTAATCGAATAATTAAAAGTTAATTTGCACAGCCCTAATTATATATATATATATATATATATATATATAGTGTTTGGGGTGTAGCTGGCCAGCTAGAACCTGTCCTAGGTCGCTAATATAATCTACATGTACATACAGCTAAACCGGCTAAGAACCTAAATGTAGTGCACATGTGTATATGTGAGAGACAAAAGCAGAGTTATTCACTGTGATTTTATGCTTGGATGTCATATAACAGTTGTATGTTGTGTTCACAGAAGCAAAAGAAAAAATATGCCTTTAAGAATTGTTTATTTATATGACAGCAATAGGTAAGCAATAACACAGTAGAATTCATACCAGAAAGCATAAAGTTAAGCCTTTGTGACTCATTAGAAGCCTTGGCCAACCACAGCCAATCACAGCTTTACATCCACTCTGTCTGGAAGTTTCCAGCACATGAACTGCTACATTATTCATTCCACAGACAGAGAGCAGAGCAGAACAGACACAAGGCCAGAGTTCTGTTTTATGTAAGCAAAGGGGGCCAAATAGGTATGTCATACAGTTATATAAATGTTCCTATTGTAAATAATGTGATTAGAACTGTATACTGATCTAGTTGTGTGTTTACTTGTAGTTCCACCGAACCAAACCAAACAAACCTAATTCAAGAGCTAACTCATCTAACAAACCTAACTGAACTAAAGCAACCTTGCAAACAACAGAGTTATACCTTTCAGAGAAATCAGAGAATGCTTTAATAACTTACAGAGAGAGAGAGAGAGAGAGAGAGAGAGAGAGAGAGAGAGAGAGAGAGAGAGAGTATAAATACTGAAGAAATAAATATATCCACCATCTTATGTTAAATGACAAGATTGAATATTTGAACCACCACTTTCTGTTATACTTTATTCATCACGTGTTTTTGTACATGGACTGTCTGCTGCAGTTATTTTAAGCATTTGGTGTGCTCTTTAAACCTACTGCTTCCATAGAACGGCGCTAGAGGAATTTCAGAGTAATAGACAGTCTTGTTGGACTGAAAAGTCAGAGATATCACAATTCTTCTAATGCCACAGCGCATGAGGCACTTCATAGTGCTGCGCCTGCCACATGGGGGTTCTGAGTAATTTTCTAGCAAAAAAATTATGATTTTTGCATGTAGGAGAGGAGTGCCAAAATAGGCCTGGTATGGAAGTGGTTAAATACACCCTTAGGAATCCATTGAGCAAATGTACCATGACTTTGACTTATCCATTGTTAGGCCGGGTTCACACTGGTAGGACAAACACTCTGACATCGGGAGCTCATGACGAATGACTTGGGAAAATCAATGTTTCCCTATGAGAGCCGTCTTAACTGGTCCGACACAATTCGGTCTAACTTTGAAAGTTTGTAACAGAAAAGAAAATTTGTAGCTGGGATTTTTTTTTTTTTTTTTTCAGGACGCAGCTCATTCTCACTTCTATTTCTCGCACGATTCTCCCATCATTAATTGGAAATTTGTTTGTTTTTCCAGAAAATTCCAACATGCCCGATCACCCAAATTGGATGGCTGCACGAAAAATGTCTGTTGCCGCAGCCCACTAATGGTGCCAAATTCGAAAGAAAATTCTTAGTTACGATTTTCGTGAGAAAATTAATTCGGAATTCTACCCACGTGTTGGCCGGTTTAAATATCCATTCATCCGTGGATCAAGTGACTCAGAAGCATGAACTCATGTTAGGTGTGTAAGTTGCCAATCCTCCTGCAAACCAACAAATCAAAAAGGAAAGAATTTCTATGAAAATATATGTAATTTTTTTATATATAATCTTTATTTATTTATGAAAGCCAGGACATTACAGCTCATGTTACAGTTTCTGGAGGTAAAAACATCTAGCAATGCACCAGTCATTTCTTTTTTTTTTTTTTATTCCACAACACACAAATGACAAAATTGGACAATATATAAAAAATAAATAAAAAAAACGTCTAAACCAGTCATTAGCATAAGAAATGCAAGAAGTCAGGTGACACATTGGCGGCGAGGCTTCAACCCACACAGCTAGTGAGCCGAACCGCCTACCTGTAAATTGCAGGATTTAAAACAGAGTTATCCTCCGAAGAGGTGCTAGCGGGCTCAGGGCCGGCCTTAGGTGTTCAGGCGCCCTGTGCGAGCTAATCCCCCAATTACATACATGCATACATTACATACGTGTATGTAATTGCCATTACCAATACATTTATGTAGTAAATCCCTTATATCCTCCTCCCCTTCTGTGTGTAGACTGGCTATAAAAAGTAAATACTTTTTATTTTTATCTGAAAAAGTAGATGCATGCAGGGCCAGGGGCTCAGTGTGACTTATCTTTCGGTGGACGGTGCGACTTTGCATTTAAAAATGGCACCACCCGGTGCTTAGACGCCACTGCGCATGCGCCATCTGCCTGAGAATAGCCGAGCGTTTTCAGGCTTTCCCGAGCAGCGGCGGCGCATGCGCAGTGTGCCTGTCGGAGCTGGCAGCAGATGTTTTTTTTTTTATGTGCCGCAGCCGATGCGTTGCTCTTCACCCAGTCCCAGGGCAGGGGGACCTGGCAGCGCGCCGGAGGACCTGGCAGTGCCTGCTGCTGTGACTCGTAGGAGTCGGACTCCTGTGATGATCTTGTGAGTAACTGACTGCAAGCTGTGATGGCCGCACGGCACCCCTGTTGCCCATGGTGCCCTGTGCGGCCGCACAGCTCGCACACCCCAAAGGCCAGCCCTGAGCGGGCTCGTGGCATGGCCAAACAGCTCCCCGGACCGAAAGCATCGCCCATCACGTATGCTGAGGGGCGGGTCAGGCGGGCACGCACAGGGGGAAGGGGGCGACCTAACACCTCCAACTAATCTCCCTCCGCAACACAGCTTCACCCGGGCCTCCCTAATTCAAGGCCTCTGCACCCCGGTGACACAAAAGTGTCCTTCCCCCGTACTGATCAGGGAATTCCGTGGTGGTAGAGTGCCCTAGTCCATCAAGCCAGCCGGAAACCCAGCTCTGCAGCCATCGCCTAATGATAATGAAGCGAGCCACCTACGAAAAACGGCCTTTACAGACTGAAACTAAGACAAACAAAACGACAAAAGAACAAAGAAAGGGGAGGTACAAACTAAGAAAGGAAAGAGAATAGGGTAGACGAGAACATACCTGGAATCTTGCGTCCAGCTCCTCCTCCATCTCGGGCCCCGCCAGCACATCAGCACATATTTTGTAGCCAAGAGAAAAAAAAGGGAGAACCACTCCTCCCAACCCCCACTATCGGCTAGACATCCATGCGATATGTCTAGTACGTTTCAGCCCACTGCTCCCACCTGAGAACCTCTAGGCCGTCCTTTAAGGGATGGCTCCGCGAGCTGCAACAGGGCCACATCCAAGCTGGAGGACACATGACCCGGATTCAGGACATGTGCATCCCAGGTCGACCAAGTTGCAGAGAAGCGGTCCCGGGCACCCCTGCAGGTGGCAATCCAATCCTCCGCCTCCCTGATATCGCTCACCTTACAACGCCATTCCTCCCTGCCTGGGATTTGCGGGCGCTTCCATTATATGGGAAGCAACTGCTTAGCTGCGTTCAACATGTGAGGCAGCACACTTTTCCTGTACTGGCTCACTGGCATGGGGGGAACGTGTAGCAAGAAGAAAATATTATTTTTAGTTTGCAAGAACCTCATTTTATGCTCTTTTTTACCCCACTGTCTACAAGGGAATGATGACAGATAGTACTGATGTGACAGTCTGTGGTAGATTGGTGGTTTGTATCTGTCTCCACGTTGCAGATTCTTCCTGTCAAGTAAACCATAACGGCTTCCTTTGCTGGAAGGTACATGGCAGATGGCAGAGCATTTGTGGTAAATCAACCTCATATTGTTTTCTGTGGACAGCTAGCCATGAGCTACGTGAACAGGTAATATACCACAAAGACTATGTAGCCCTGTTGTTGATTTCAGCTTCTTTAAGAGAAAAGATATTGCAGCTGCAGGTGGAGCCGGAGAGCACAGCTTTGTGGGGATTGTAGACACAGCCACTGAGGAATTACAAATGAAAACGGATAATTAGACTACAGTTCCCAGAGTGCTACAGGAGAAAGACAGGAAGTGATGTCAGGTACAGACAGGACGTTCCGGGTGAGAGGGGAGTCGGATGTGAGGAGACAGAGAGAACAGACTGCTGTCGCTTGGGGGTGCCGCCTGTTTGTGGAGAGACTGTGCTGACTTGTCACACGTGCCTTCCTGAAGTGACATCTGCTACACAGGGTAAACGGCTGTTTGTTCCTGGCTGGAAGAGTATCCTCTGGGGCTGTGAGTAAGGTGCCATCCTGCTGAGAGGACACTGCGGGGGCGACTCGGCCCGGACGGACGCCAAATTTGATGACCAGAACCCCTGATGACATCAGACTCCAGCTCCTATATACAGCTCTTCATCGCAGAAGATAATTGCTGACATCCCTGCCGGCTACAGACGGACATCTCCCTCCGTGGATGGGTGAGAGGCCTCCGGCCCGTTGTCATTAACCATACACACAGATTTTTACCGTTCATATTGGGCCCCAACGTTGGCTAGCTGAAGAAACTACCACTGGCCAGTGGGTTAGGTACCCGGGTACATTGGGACTAAGTATATATATATATATATATATATAAGTTCACAGTTAGAATAACCGCATTTATCGTTCATCACTGTTATGCTGGTGTCTCATATGCAGTCTCTGTGTTATGCTGTGTAGAGATAAATGTTGATGTTGTATATTGCTATTCAGATTATTATATATATATAGTAAATAGTTATTTAAACTCTCACAAGGTGTGCTGGTGTGCTGTGGATTCATTATTTGTGGTGTGTCACAGAGGTAAAACAGAAGACCCGATCATCCAGCGGCTCCTTCGGGGGTGAGCGCTACACGTGGGGGCTCGTCCGGGATCTTTTCTGATACCTCTCGCAAAGTGATAACCACACAAACGAGCCAGCAATGGATCCAAACACAGCAGCAGAGTGGTGCGAGGAACAAAATGGCCAATTAGGGCTGAGTGTAGTAATGGACATTCCTGCTGACAAATGGACAGAGGAACAGATCCGTCAAGCAGTAACTACACTAGCACCTGACCAGAAAGTGTTTGTAATAGACACAAAAATAGATCAAGAAATCTCCCATACCTATGCCCTACTAGAATGGAAGAAAGGAGTCCCAACCTGCTTCCAGGGTGATAGCATCCAGCTAACCGGAGAAGTTAAAGCACGGTTACTCCCTCTAGTCACCTCAGCAAGTTGTTTGGAGGGACCAAGCCAGACCATGTCAGACACAGTGGAAGTAACTACCACTTCTGTGCCAACCACTAACTACCCCCCAGCTTCCTTCTTCATGGACATAGGAAAACTGGTAGAGAGCGTTATAAAAATGTCCTCGCCCTCTGTGAACTATGGCTACAGGAAGTTGAGAATCTTTTCTGGAGTGCAGCCTGTACCTACTGGAGAAGAAGAGTATGAAACCTGGATGGAACAGGCTATGCAAGCACTGGAAGAATGGGATGTTCCAGAGGCTCAAAAGAAACAGCGCATTACTGAAAGTCTGAAAGGCGTTGCAACAGAAGCCATCCGAAATTTGAAATTCAGTCAGGAGTCTTGTACAGCATATGACTATCTTCGCATGTTGCAAGATGAGTTTGGGCGCACAGAGAAAGGTACAGATTTAATCTTCCTCTTTGAACACATGTTTCAACGGGAAAATGAGCAGCTTTCCGAGTATATTCAACGACTAAACAAAATGCTATACCAGATTGTACTAAAGAAAGGAATAGAGCCCAGGGATATGGATCAAGTAAGAATGAAACAGATCCTGAGAGGCGCTCTGAGTTCTGACCCTATCTGGATCCAGTTGAAAACTTTACAAGGAGGTACCTCTTTGCGATACTCTGATCTCATTAAGATGGTAAGGGAGGAAGAGGCTATCCTAGAGGAGAAAAAGAAGGGCTCAGGATTTTCATTTCCTGCTGAGGTTCGAACGCTCAATGTGTCGAATGGGAATTCAGAAATAGAGAAATTAAAGGCGCAAGTTTCCCAGCTGACGCAAATGCTAACCCTATTGTCTGCAGGTGTCAAGTCGCCCCTTGAAAAAAGTCACGTCAGAACCAGTTCCTGATTCTACCACTCAGGTGGTGCCTATCAAGAAACCGTCAAACAGCTGCTATAACTGTGGAGGAGTGGGTCATTACCGAAGTATCTGTCCGAGCCCATCGAATTCAAGAGGAAGTTATCTACCGGTGGGAAACTACAGAGGGCCCCAGTGAGGGAGCAAACTGGGTGCCCAACTACTGAAGACTGCTCTGATTCCCAGGATACCAATAAGAGGCCCAAGTCTTTACCCAGAGCCCCCCCTGCTACGACAAAAAGATCCCCTCCCTTGGTGTCTGGTCCTGTGTCACAGGGAAGCAATGCACACCCACAACCTAAACCCCAGTTAGGGGGAAGAAAACAACCACCACGAGCTAGGAAGAAGGCTGGAGTGCAGTCGACTGGGTCTATGCCTTCTACTACTCCGAAGAAGTTCCCTGACAAGTTGATAGGTCCTTCACCCATTATCCCAGTTCAAGTAGAAGGGGTTTACACAAAGGCTCTCCTCGATTCAGGTGCTCAAGTAACACTGATTTACCGGGACTTCTACCAGAAGCATTTGAAGCATCTACCCCTGATGGAGTTAGAGGATCTCGAAATCTGGGGTATTGGGACTCAGAAGCTTCCATATGATGGGTGTCTACAAGTGAAGCTGGAGTTCAGTTCGGCAACTGTTGGGCAACCAGGGGTCTGTGACGCCTTGGCCATTGTATGTCCCCGCCCACCAGGAGCTAATCGGAGTTCTATAATAGTGGGGACAAATACAGACTTGGTGAGACGCCTTATAACTCCGTTAGTGACGGAAGAGAGTTCTACTTCTGAGGAGATGCACCCGATGTTGCGGCCAATCTACCAGCGGATTATACAAGAACAGAGGGCCCCTGCAGAAGTGGGACGGCTTTGGAGATTAGAAAGAGCGGAGAAGGTCTTACAGCCAGGAGAAATGACTAGTTTCCGGGCCTCAGTCAAGTTGAATTGGTCACAACCAGGCCCCTATGTGGTCCTGGAAACTGATCCCAGAAATGAGAAGAGATCTGGAGTGGAATTGGTGCCGGAGATAATATCCACCAGAGCCCTACAGCGGGCCCGTGGGAGAGTCTCTGTAAGTGTATGCAATGTGTCAGACTACCCAGTGACCTTGAAGGCACGGATGCCGATTGGACAAGTGGCCACTGCCACACCCCTCTCACCCACTGAATTGGTGGAGGGAGTAGACAGAGAGATCCCAGCTGAACGGTTCTATCCTAAAGACGCTCCAATCTCGCCTGAGTGGAAGAAGCGAATTCAATCTCAACTCCTCAAGCGGCAGGATTTGTTCTCCAAGGATGAGTTTGATGTGGGATGTGCCAAGAGCACTCGACACCACATTCGCCTCCAAGATGACAAGCCCTTTCGAGAAAGGTCACGGCGAGTCCCATTGGGAGATCTAGATGACCTAAGGGAACAACTGGCTGAATTGAAAAGGACCAGGATAATCCAAGAATCCAGGAGTCCTTATGCCTCACCCATTGTGATAGTTCGCAAGAAAAACGGTTCCATCCGTTTGTGCATAGACTACCGCACACTCAACCAAAGAACCATTCCCGACCAATACACTACTCCTCGAATAGAAGATGCCTTACAGTGTCTGTCTGGAGCAAAGTGGTTTAGTGTACTTGACCTGCGAAGTGGGTATCACCAGATACCCATGCATCCTGAAGATAAAGAGAAGACTGCTTTCATCTGTCCACTGGGATTCTTTGAGTTTAATAGAATGCCCCAAGGCCTCGCAGGAGCCCCAGCAACTTTCCAACGACTAATGGAAAAGACGGTGGGAGACATGAACCTGATTGAGGTACTAGTGTATCTGGATGACCTAATAGTCTTCGGAAGAACACTGGAAGAACATGAGCAGCGGTTGGAAAAGGTCTTGAAGCGGCTGCATGAAGAAGGATTGAAACTTTCCTTGGAGAAGTGTCAATTCTGTCTGCCTTCAGTCACGTACCTGGGACATGTTGTTTCAGCAGAAGGCATATCAACTGATCCTAAGAAGTTGGAAGCTGTGGCTTCATGGCCGAGACCTCGTAATATTACTGAACTCCGGTCCTTCCTGGGATTCTGCTCATACTATAGAAGGTTCGTAGAGGGGTTTGCCAAGATAGCTCAGCCTCTGAACAAACTTCTAAGAATGGAAGGAGCAGAAGATGAATCAATGCCCTTTGAGCCGGGTTCATCAGCCCACGGGCCTAGGAAGCCTCGTGAATCAATCCAGGAGGAATGGACCGACCAATGTGAAAGGGCTTTCCTCCGATTGAAAGGAAGTCTAACACAGGCTCCTGTCCTTGCCTACGCTGATCCTGCCAAACCTTATGAACTACATGTGGATGCTAGCAGAGAAGGGCTAGGAGGAGTACTATACCAGGAATATGATGGCCTCCTGAGACCGGTGGCATATGTGAGTCGGGGTCTCACCCCTTCTGAGAAGAATTATCCCACTCACAAGTTGGAGTTCCTGGCCTTGAAGTGGACAGTGGTGGACAAACTAAAAGACTACCTGTACGGGGCCAAGTTCGTGGTCAGAACCGACAACAATCCACTCACTTACATTCTCACTACGGCAAAACTGGATGCCACTGGGCACAGGTGGTTGGCTGCCCTGTCAGGATTCCGCTTCAGCCTCAAATATCGCCCTGGGGTCAATAACCAAGACGCGGATGCCTTGTCCAGAAGACCCTATAGCACAGGGGTCCCAGAAACAGAGTGGACTTAATTGACTCCAGATGGAGTTCAAGCCCTATGCCAAGGGGTGAAATACCGAACCAAAGGAGTGATTGGAGCAGAGGCCATAGGAGTCATGGCTGCCGGTGTCCCTAAAATGTATTGTAACCCTACACAGCTGAGGAGTGAGGGCCTGCCTACTTTCACGAAGAAGGACCTGAGAGTAGATCAGGCTGAAGATCCTCTGATTGGGTTAACTCTAAGAGCAATGAAAGCGGGTCAAAGAGGGCTCCTACTAATTGATTCACCAAAAGAGGCTCGTCTGGTCCACAAAGAGTGGGAACGGCTGAAACTGCTGGACGGGGTGGTCTACCGAAGGGGCCCCTCGGATGATTTGGAAGAAAAGCAGCAGTTGTTCCTCCCAGAGAAGCATAGAGAAAATGTACTGAGAGCTTTGCATGATGACCATGGTCACTTAGGATCAGAAAGAACTTTCAAACTGGTCCGAGACAGATTCTATTGGCCCTGCATGAGATCTGAAGTTGAAAGTTACTGCCATTCCTGTCTAAGATGTATCCAGAGGAAAACTTTACCTTCGAGGAATGCTCCAATGAGCCATCTACAGAGTCAAGGACCCATGGACCTGGTGTGCATTGACTTCCTGTGCCTAGAGCCTGACACTAGTGGACAGGGAAACATCTTGGTGGTGACAGATCACTTTACCCGTTATGCTCAAGCTTTTCCAACCAAAGATCAACGTGCTCCTACTGTAGCCAAAGTCCTAGTGGAAAAGTTCTTCGTTCATTATGGTCTACCTCAGAGGATCCATTCTGATCAAGGCAGAGACTTTGAAAGTCGGCTCATCAGGCAGCTCTTGGATCTATTGGGGATTCAGAAGTCGAGGACCTCCCCCTATCACCCCCAGGGTGATGCACAACCGGAGAGATTCAATCGTACTCTACTCAACATGTTGGGAACACTGTCGACCAGGGAGAAACAGCACTGGAGTCGGCATATCTCTACCATTGTGCATGCTTACAATAGCACAGAAAGTGATGCTACCGGATACTCACCGTACCGCCTCATGTTTGGAAGAGAAGCCCGATTGCCAGTAGATTTAGCTTTTGGCCTCTCCCTTGACCAGACGTCTATTGCGTCTCATCAGGGCTATGTGGATAGACTCAGGAAGAACCTGGCTTCTGCATTTGAGAAGGCCCGTTCGACCTCTGAGGGTAGAGAACGAAGAAACAAACGAAACTATGACCTGAGGGTTCGGGTACAGGACCTACAGCCAGATGATCGAGTTTTGTTGAGAAATTTGGGTGCGTCTGCAAGACACGAGCTAGCTGATAGATGGAGTTCTCAGATCTACATTGTCTGTAAACAATTACCTGGCCTGCCAGTGTACCAGATTCGACCAGAGGGAAAGACCGGGCCACTGAAGAATTGGCATCGGAATCATCTCCTACCTCTGAATGAAGCTGTGCGGGTACCAGATAGAGATGAGTCTCCTTCACCCATTCCATCCACTTCCCGTCAAGCACCTGTTACCCGGTCACAACAGCCACCTTCTACAAGAGAAAGTGAGGACGACAGCGATGAGGAAGATGTGTGTCCGAGTTGGATGTGGCCATCTGAACCTATGGATGTCCATCCAACTATTATGGCTCCTGAGCAGGACTTGAGCAATTTGAGACCGGATGCCCCTGAATTTGTGCCTCAAACAAACGAGGATATGCCCATGGAAGATAATTCTGTACCTTCTCAAGTGGAAAGTCTCTTGCCAGAAACCTCAGTGCTAGAGGATGCTCTTGTTCAGCCAGTCGAAGAGGAAACTGAATTCTCTCAGCCAACACTTCAAGTAGAAGGGGACTCCGCAGATGAGGGCCCATCATGGCTTTTAGAATCAAGGTCCAAACGACCAGTGCGACCCCCTCAGAGACTCACTTATGACTCACCAGGGAATAGCACAGAGGAAGCTGTAACTACTGTGCGAAGATCACCCGAGGTGTCCACCTTGACCACAGAAGTATCAAAGGACTTGTGTCCAACTCAGGCCATCAGCACACCTTGGTGGAGTGTCCCTCTACCCACCCCACTTGCTAGACGCTGTCATAAACTGCATCTATCTGCACGCAGTAAAGGTATTCAAGTAGTTTAGTATAAACTTTATATGTGCCTTTATATTGTATATGCTGTCTGTAGAACCTACAAACGCAGTTTACCCTTTGGAGGGACCCAAAGACTTTAAGTAGGGGGAGAATGTAGCCCTGTTGTTGATTTCAGCTCCTTTAAGAGAAAAGATATTGCAGCTGCAGGTGGAGCCGGAGAGCACAGCTTTGTGGGGATTGTAGACACAGCCACTGAGGAATTACAAATGAAAACGGATAATTAGACTACAGTTCCCAGAGTGCTACAGGAGAAAGACAGGAAGTGATGTCAGGTACAGACAGGACGTTCCGGGTGAGAGGGGAGTCGGATGTGAGGAGACAGAGAGAACAGACTGCTGTCGCTTGGGGGTGCCGCCTGTTTGTGGAGAGACTGTGCTGACTTGTCACACGTGCCTTCCTGAAGTGACATCTGCTACACAGGGTAAACGGCTGTTTGTTCCTGGCTGGAAGAGGATCCTCTGGGGCTGTGAGTAAGGTGCCATCCTGCTGAGAGGACACTGCGGGGGCGACTCGGCCCGGATGGACGGCAAATTTGATGACCAGAACCCCTGATGACATCAGACTCCAGCTCCTATATACAGCTCTTCATCGCAGAAGATAATTGCTGACATCCCTGCCGGCTACAGACGGACATCTCCCTCCGTGGATGGGTGAGAGGCCTCCGGCCCGTTGTCATTAACCATACACACAGATTTTTACCGTTCATATTGGGCCCCAACGTTGGCTAGCTGAAGAAACTACCACTGGCCAGTGGGTTAGGTACCCGGGTACATTGGGACTAAGTATATATATATATAAGTTCACAGTTAGAATAACCGCATTTATCGTTCATCACTGTTATGCTGGTGTCTCATATGCAGTCTCTGTGTTATGCTGTGTAGAGATAAATGTTGATGTTGTATATTGCTATTCAGATTATTATATATATATAGTAAATAGTTATTTAAACTCTCACAAGGTGTGCTGGTGTGCTGTGGATTCATTATTTGTGGTGTGTCACAGAGGTAAAACAGAATACCCGATCATCCAGCGGCTCCTTCGGGGGCATGGGGGGAACGTGTAGCAAGAAGAAAATATTATTTTTAGTTTGCAAGAACCTCATTTTATGCTCTTTTTTACCCCACTGTCTACAAGGGAATGATGACAGATAGTACTGATGTGACAGTCTGTGGTAGATTGGTGGTTTGTATCTGTCTCCACGTTGCAGATTCTTCCTGTCAAGTAAACCATAACGGCTTCCTTTGCTGGAAGGTACATGGCAGATGGCAGAGCATTTGTGGTAAATCAACCTCATATTGTTTTCTGTGGACAGCTAGCCATGAGCTACGTGAACAGGTAATATACCACAAAGACTAAATCCGTAATTTATTGCCATCAGCAGCAGCCTGGCAGTTAACTACCAATGATGCTGGGTGAGGATTTTCCTACAATAGCCCTAAAACATGAAAAACATTATACATCCAAAGCAAAAATTATGGGCCAGATTCAGGTAGAGTTATGCCGGCGTATCAGCGATACGCCGGCATAACTCTGACTTTGCGCCGGCGTACCTGTTTTCTGTATTCAAAAAACAAGATACGCCGGTTTGCAGGAAAGATCTGACAGTCGTAATTGTATTACGCCGTCAGATCTTAAATGCATTTTTAAAATGGCCACCAGGAGCGTTCCCGCTGATTTACGCCGAGAATATGTAAATCAGCGAGATACGCCAATTCCCGAACGTACGCCCACCCGACGCAGTGACTTTACGCCGTTTTCGTAAGGTGTTTCCCGGCGTTAAGATAAAGCACCAAAAATATGGCGCATCCTATGTTAAGTATGGACATCGTGACCGCGGGAAATTTGAAATTTTTTACGTTGTTTGCGTAACTCGTCCGTAAATGGGGATTTACGTTGATTACGTTCACGTCGAAAACACGTCATAATTCGGAGCATGCGCACTGGGATTTTTCAATGGTCGATGCCTGTGTAGTACGTTCGGCGCGGGGACGCGCCTAATTTAAATAGCATACGCCCCCTACCCGCCCAATTTATGCTACGCCGCCGCAACTTTACACGCAAGTGCTTTGTGAATACAGCACTTGCGGGTAAAGTTGCAGGGGCGTAACGTAAATAGGAAAAGTTACGCCGCCGCAAAAAAACGCTCGCCATCCTGAATCTGGCCCTATATATATATATATATATATATATATATATAAAATCAACAACACAGGTGTAAAAAAAGGGGGCCTCCAATACACCGCTCGGCGCCAAAGATAAATGCTGTTCCCAAGTGAGATCACAGATAGATCATCCAAAAAAAGAAAATATTGATAATGTCAAAAAAAATTCCTTATAGTGTTTGCAAACACAAAGGAAACCTATCTGAGCTGCTGTTTAAAACGAAGCAAAATATATAAAATATTATAAAAAAAAAAACATAAAAACAAAAACTGTATAGGTCATATACTACAAATGTTGAGTAATAGTGAAGTGTGGCCAACTCCACATGAAAGTCTTTAGACAGATGATGAGCTCGGCTGGGCACAAGGTCGTACATGTACGTCCCCTTTAAGTTTTCCCAGCTGTGGGTCGTGAGCGTGCCGACAGCGACGCGATCGCGACCTGGACCTCTTCTCTGTGACCGTCTCCGTGGGAACAGCGGACCCGATTGCTGCCGGTGTCCCACAATCGGGTCACAGAGAGAAAGAATGGGGAGAGGTAAGTGTAAACAAACCTCTCCCTGTGCTTCTTAGTGAGCCTGTCACTGATCGTCTGTTCCCTGTCATAGGGAACGACGATCAGTGATGTCAGACGCCAATTCGCACCCCCCCACAGTAAGAATCACACATTAGGTCACACTTAACTCCTACAGTGCCCCCTCCTGGTTAACCCCTTCACTGCCAGTGTAATTTTTTACAGTAGCCAGTGCATTTTTATAGCGCTGTTCGCTGTAAAAATGACAATGGTCCCAAAATAGTGTCCGATGTGTCCGCCATAATGTCGCAGTAACGATAAAAATCGCTGATCACCGCCATTACTGGAAAAATAAATTAATAAAAATGCAATAAAACTATCACCTATTTGGTATGCTTATTGCGTTTTTTTTTTTTTTTTTACCAAAAATATATAGAAGAATACATATCGGCCTAAACTGAGGAAAAAAAAATTTTTTATATATATTTTTGGGGGATATTTATTATCACAAAAACTAAAAAATATTGATTTCTTTATCGTACATCACGGGACACAGAGCGCATAGCCATTACACTTGGGTTATATGGGTACCTTCAGGTGTGGACACTGGTGTAATCAATTTCACAGGAAGTTTCCTCCCTATATAACCCCCTCCCACTGGGAGTGCTTCAGTTTTTTCGCCAGTGTCTTAGGTGTTGGTCACGTCTAGCTGTCCCTCGGAGGTCTCGGGACCCAGGATAGCTAGCCGGATCCGTCCGAAGTGCTTCAAAGCCAAGGTGTATGGTACCCGGGACCTGCTGGAGTGGGGTTTTGCCTATAATGCCTCTCCTTGGAGGGCTGGATTCTGGGCTCCAGTGCCTTAGTCTCTTCCAAGAACTAAACGCTACTGATGCCAGGATGCTATATAGGTCCAGGGGTGTGGGTTCCTTAACACAGGACCCCGGTCCCTGAAGGTCCAAGACAATACCCACGGAGATGGGGGAAGGCTGGGCCTCTTGCATTTTGCAATACCCTGCGGCGTGGAGCAGGTAAGAGGGAACCTGCGGGACTTGGTTCGACAGTAGGTATCCCCCTGGGGGTTCTGGGTTGGCTAATGGTATGCTTGTGCATCAGCCACTATCTCCACTATGTCTTTTGAGGCAGGATGGGATGTACTAATGTTTACCCAGATAACATGTAGATATATATATGCTTTTAAAGATATGCATTTTGCTACTCCCCCCAGATTTGCCTGTTAGCATGATACTGCAGCCCCACGTGTATAGAGAGGAAGTGCTGACAAAACTCCTGTTTCCTAGGAAGCCTAGGGGGACAGCTTCCTCTATGTGTGCACTACAAAGATTAGTGGCTTACCGGGTGTCTGTGTTACTAGCGCTGGTCCAGGCTTCTCCTCTGCTCTCTGCTTCCTCCATGTTGGTTTCAGCGTGGGGGGGGGGGGGGGGGGGGTGGGCCAGCAGCGTCAGGTCTCAGATAAAGCAAAAAAAAAAAAAAAGCATTTCCTGGCTGGTCATTCCCTCCTGAGAGCAGTGGAGAGTGAGGACACAGAGCGTGCAGCTGAGCCATTTCTGGCTAACAGTGACACCCAGTGGTGGTTTGTGGATCTTCAGGTCTGGACTTAGTCCACACTGACCAGAAAAAAAAAAAAAAAAAAGATTTTTTTCTTAAAGGGACTCAGCCTTAGATCTGGCAGTATCTGAGTCGGTGCAACCTTGGACTCCAGCTAACGGACATTGGTGTGGCAATACTCACAGGACTCTCCTCGGTATTGCCGCCTTCTCAGGCGTATGAAATTTTTTTTTTTTTTTACCATAGCCTGTCCTTATTAATGTTTCACTTCTAGCTACAACAGTTGGGTGTTGGCTGTAGGGGTGTCTCAAGGTTGTGCAATGGCTCCCAAGGGATCAGGACCAGCTAAGGCTGCAAAAGGTGCCAAAAAAGTAAAGGGGTCTCCAACGGGGTCAGAGGATTTGGGCCAGGCTCCAGTGGTCCCACCCTCACCAGATAGACCACCGAATAGCATCATGCAGGAGCCATTGAGGGTGCTAGGGGCAGAGGCGGCCCCCAATCAACCCATTCCCGTTTATGTTACGGAAGAAATGCTAGAATCCACCCTGGGTGGGCTAGAGAAAAGGTTAACTGCTTTAATTGCCCGCTCTTTGCCGGGTGGCAAACGGGCTAGATCCCCGTCACCTAGAACGGTGTGTTCGGATGCAGAGGTCCTCTCTTCGGAGGAATTGGACCCACAGGGGGATCAAGCGGACCTGAGTCCTGACGGGTCAGACATTGAAGATTCCACTATAGATGACATTTTTTTCGGCTTCTCAAGCAGAGAGTCTGTGGATCCAGTCTCTGACGGATATGGTTCGCACTGCTTTTAAACTTCCAGTGTCAGAACAATTAGCCCCCGCGGTATCCTCTTTAGGTTCCTTGAAGGCACCATTGAGTGGTGCGTTTTTCCCGGTTCACCCCCTTCTGGAGAGCGTGATTTTTCAGGATTGGGCTCGACCTGATAGGATTTTTATCCCTCCTAAAAGGGTCACCATTCTCTATCCTATGGAAGAAGAATTTGCAAAGAAATGGGCACTCCCTACCGTGGACGCAGCCATTTCCTGCGTAAATAAATTCCTGACCTGTCCGGTGGAAAATGTCCAGGTGTTTAAAGATCCAGTCGACAAAAAATTGGAGACCCTACTGAAGGCTTCTTTTACCACAGTAGGTGCCGTGGTTCAGCCAGCAGTGGCAGCCATTGGCGTTTGTCAGGCTTTAAAGGATCAGACTAAACCGATATTAAGGGACATACCGGCTCAGCAAGCTCGTGAATTGGCTGACCTCCCAAGAGCTCTCTGCTTTGCAGTAGATGCTATTAAGGACTCCGTTCAACAGGCGTCCCGTTTATCTCTGCTGTTGGTTCATATGCGTCGCCTTTTGTGGCTAAAAAACTGGTCAGCAGAGGCACCCTGCAAAAAGCTTTTAGCAGGATTTCCCTCCATGGTGTTAGACTATTCGGTGAAGACCTAGATAAATATATCCAGACCATATCAAGTGGTAAAAGTTCTTTCTTGCCTATCAAGAAAAGATCGCGTGGGCCCGCATTTAAGCGACAGGCCTTCACAGGCTCGGCCCCTTCAACTTCCCGTCAGTATCGACGGCCTCCCGGGCGTTCAGCATTTAATAGCCGCCCACAAGGACAAGCCACGACAGGCAAGAGGCCGGTTAAACCAGTCCTCAAGTCAGATTCATGAAGGGGCGCCCCCACTCTCTTGGGTGGGGGGAAGGCTTCGGTTTTTCTCCGAAGTGTGGAAGGCCAGAATTCCCGACTCTTGGGTAAGATCCGTGGTAACCACGGACTACAAGCTAGAGTTTCGGGAAGTCTCCCCTCCTCATCTTCAGGGGTCAAGTCTTCCAAGCGACCCATTAAAGAGGGCCTCTCTTGTAAAAGCATTGGATCGTCTCTGGCTCCAAGGAGTAATTGTAGAAGTACCAACCCAGGAATGGAGTCTGGGATTCTACTCCAACCTTTTCATAATACCAAAGCCCAATGGCGACGTCAGGCCTATCTTGGACCTCAAACGCCTAAATCGCTTTCTAAACATTCAGACCTTTCGTATGGAGTCCATACGTTCGGTGGCAGCCAGCCTACATCAAGACGACTTTCTAGCATCTATAGACATAAAAGATGCGTATCTGCACGTGCCGATCTACCCGGCACATCACAGGTTTCTTCGTTGTATGATAGATCACCGCCATTACCAGTTCGTAGTCCTCCCTTTCGGGTTGGCAACAGCTCCGCGGGTATTCACAAAGGTGTTAGCCCCGGTGCTAGCCGTCCTAAGGACAGAAGGCATTTTAGTCTTGGCATACTTGGACGATCTTCTGGTTATCGACAGCTCAGCTTCCAACCTCAATCAGGCAGTAGGTCGCACAGTTCAGCATCTAGAGGAATTCGGGTGGATTGTAAACCTAGAAAAATCGGTATTGAAACCCACAAAGCAGTTGGAATATCTAGGCCTTCGGCTAGATACAGACTGCCAGAGGATAAGTTTACCTCAAGCAAAGATCAGATCAATAGCTCAAGCAGTTCAAGTGATCTTAGGCAAGAAGAGGCCGACTATTCGCCTATGTATGCGACTGCTGGGGAAGATGGTGGCCGCCTTCGAGGCTGTGCCCTACGCCCAGATCCATACCAGATATCTTCAGGCAGCCATTTTCTCTGCTTGGAACAAATCAATTCAGGCGTTAGATCGTCCGTTAGTGCTCTCCCCGAAGGTCCGGCGCAGCCTGTCTTGGTGGCTGGTCTCTCAAAATTTGTCAAAAGGGAAATCCTTTTGCCCCATCACGTGGAAGATAGTATCCACGGATGCCAGCCTGTTAGGTTGGGGGGCAGTTCTAGAAGAACAGACCCAGCAAGGGCTGTGGTCGGAGGCAGAAAAACTGCTTCCCATCAATATCTTGGAGATCAGAGCTGCTCGACTGGCCCTGATCGCCTGGACTCTCCCCCTTCAGGGTCTGCCAGTAAGGATACAGTCCGACAACGCCACTGCGGTGGCATACATAAACCACCAGGGGGGCACGAAGAGCCCAGCAGCCCAAAGAGAAGTCAACCTGATTTTCTCATGGGCCGAAGCCCATGTACCCTGCATCTTGGCGGTGTTCATCCCAGGGATAGACAATTCTCAAGCAGATTTTTTGAGTCGTCAACAGTTGCTCCCGGGGGATAATGGTCTCTTCACCCCCAGGTATTCCAAGAGATTTGCCAAAGATTCGGAGTCCCAGATGTGGACATTATGGCAACGAGATCCAACAAAAAGTTGGACAAATTCATATCCCGAGCCAGGGATCCCTCGGCCTACGGGACCGATGCGTTGGTTTGCCCTTGGCACCAGTTTTCTCTTCTGTATGCGTTCCCTCCACTGCAGATGATTCCCCGCCTTCTACGGAGAATCCGGGTGGAGCGCAGGCCTGTGATCCTGGTGGCCCCAGCCTGGCCCAGGAGGGCTTGGTACGCACTCATCGTGAAGATGTCAGTCGAGGCGCCGTGGCCGCTCCCCCTGCGCCCAGATCTGCTGTCTCAGGGCCCAATCTGCCATCCTGCTTCACAGCAGCTAAATTTGACGGCTTGGCGGCTGAATCCCTAATTCTTAAGGGCAGAGGCTCTCAGATCAGGTCATATCTACGTTGATTCAGGCTAGGAAACCGGTCTCCAGAAATATTTATTACAGAGTCTGGGAAACCTATGTGGAGTGGTGCGAGTCTCAAAAATGGCATCCTCGAAAGTTTTTTTATTGACAGGATCTTGCGATTCCTCCAGGTTGGCGTTGACAAAGGGTTGGCTCTTAGTACTCTAAAGGGGCAGGTGTCGGCTTTATCAATATGGTTTCAAAGACCCTTGGCCACCCATTCGCTTATGAAAACCTTCTTGCAGGGGGTCTTGCATGTGAATCCCCCTATTAGAGCTCCCCTCTGCCCCTGGAATTTAAATCTGGTCTTGTCAGCTTTACAAAGGCAGCCGTTTGAAACTCTGACAGAAATCCCTCTTGTGCTACTAACCCGAAAGTTGGTTTTCTTGGTGGCTATGGCTTCAGCCAGAAGGGTTTCCGAGCTGGCAGCCTTGTCATGCAGGGAGCCATACCTTATTCTGCATAAGGACAGAGTGGTTCTGCGGCCTCAACCTTCTTTCCTTCCTAAGGTCATATCCAGTTTTCACTTGAATCAGGACCTAGTCCTACCATCCTTCTTTCCTACTCCCCAGTCCAGAGAGGAAAGACGGCTTCATACTTTGGACGTGGTTCGAGCCATGAGGGTCTATCTCAAAGCTACAGAGAAGATTCGGAAAACAGATGTGCTTTTTGTTCTTCCGGATGGCCCCAAGAAGGGTCAGCCGGCTGCCAAGTCTTCCTTGGCTAGGTGGATTAAGCAGCTGATTTTTCAGGCCTATGGTCTGAAGCGCGTTCCACCTCCCTTATCAGTTAAAGCCCATTATACGAGGGCCATGAGTGCCTCCTGGGCGGCACACCATCAGATCTCTATGGCACAGGTTTGCAAGGCGGCAACCTGGTCTTCCGTACATACGTTTACTAAATTTTATAAGTTGGACGTTGCAAAGGGTACGGACGCAGCTTTTGGGCAGGCGGTCCTACGGGCAGCAGTATAGAATCCTCTGGCCCGGTTCACGCCCCCTTGTTTTTCTGTTGGTGGAGCCATGTTTTCTCCTGACGATGTTTTTATTTGGCTATTCTTGGCCTTACGGTCTCCCTCCCTTCATAGAGCATTGCTTTAGGACATCCCAAGTGTAATGGCTATGCGCTCTGTGTCCCGTGATGTACGATAAAGAAAAAAGGATTTTTAATAAACAGCTTACCTGTAAAATCCTTTTCTTGAAGTACATCACGGGACACAGAGCTCCCACCCCTCTTTTGGGGAACATTGTGTAACCTCGGAGGAATTGCTTGCTACAAAACTGAAGCACTCCCAGTGGGAGGGGGTTATATAGGGAGGAAACTTCCTGTGAAATTGATTACACCAGTGTCCACACCTGAAGGTACCCATATAACCCAAGTGTAATGGCTATGCGCTCTGTGTCCCGTGATGTACTTCAAGAAAAGGATTTTACAGGTAAGCTGTTTATTAAAAATCCTTTTTTTTTTTCAAAATTGTCACTCTATTTTTGTCTATAGCGCAAAAAATAAAAACCGCAGAGATGATCAAATACCACCAAAATAAAGCTCTATTTGTTGGAAAAAAATGACGCCAATTTTGTTTGGGAGCCACGTAGCACGACCGCACAATTGTCAGTTAAAGCGACACAGTGCCGAATCGCAAAAAGTGGCCTGGTCTTTAAGCTGCATAATGGTCCGGGGTTTGAAGCGGAGGTTCACCCTAATAACATTTATATCTGACTAACTTCCTTTATAGTACAGCCCGCAATTTGTTTTGTTTTTTATGCTGCGTACATTGTAATCAATCTTTTCAATCTGCTTCTCCCCGCGGGAGTAGGCGTTTCTATGCCTAAGAGGATTGTCATCTGGAAGGTCGCCCAGATGATTGACGTCTGTCCCCCCCCGGCGGATAAGGCCCCGCCCCCTGTATTGCGTAGGCACGCACGAGTCATGGCATTTCCGAAAGAAGCCGAACATACAGAGCCCTGACACCATATAGAGCCGACTCACATCTCTGTATGGGGATTGGACTGAGTAGGAGGGGATACATATCGATGTTCCTACTTACTAGGAACAAACAACATGTCTTCTCTCCTTTTATCCAATCACCATGGACTGTAAATGTCCAAGAGTAGGATGGAAGGTGTGAAAATGATGGTGCCTGGAAAGAGTTAAGGTCTTTAATTTTGTTTTAAGCAGTGATATTTATTTCCATAATTATTAGGTGTATTTTAGGCGTTTTAGGGTGTTAACTCATTAATTATGCTATTAGATGTATTGTGAAATCTGCATTATATGTGTAGCACCCTGATGTTTAGGCAGGTTTGCTATTAAATGTATGTGACAAGCGATAGTTGCCTTGGCCAGTTGTTAGGAGATCAATTGATTTCGCCCTAATTCTGGAATTTCTGCACTTCTCTCTTCTATCACTTGATGGCCAGGTGTCTGGTGACATTAGATAAGACAAGGGCACTGCAAAGACAAATTAGGAATGAATTGGGTGTCTCAGCCAATTGGCAGGGATTTTCTTGGGTCCCTTGGCCTCCTGGGAGAGCCTATTTATTTGGGTGGAGTCAGGTGATCGGGGTGCTGTGCCACCTGGATGGCTGTCTGGGTGGATGTGTGCTGTATTGCCTGGGCTGCTAGGCCAAAAACCTATGTCCTATCCCGGGACATCTGGCTGCTAGGCTGTCTGAGGGCCTATCCAGAGGCAGGAAAGCAGCGTATGGTTGGGACTGTGGGCTTGTAGTCCAACCAGAAGTAACAGTTTCGCCGGCCAGGAACCAGTAGTGGTCGGAAATAGAGGGGAAGCTGTCACCGCTAAGGGACCATCCACCTTGCTAACGGAGATCAGTTAATAAGCTGAGGCCAGTATTAGTTCAGACTTCTTGCCAGCCAGGGACGGTGAAGAAGTGGGAAAACTTCAGGATGTGCCAAGTCAGTGACCCAGCATGACGCTTGTGGAGTGCCAAGCCAGGGACCTAGCGTGTCAGCAGGGGTGAAGCTTGAAGAGTATCGGTGAGTGGCAAGCCAGGGACCCAGCAGGGTGACGCTTGAGAAAGATACTGAGTGCTTCAGTTGAGAGCTCAGGGGATCTAGTGGCTAGTGGATCTATAGGCTAGTGAGAGAGACTGGGAGCTCATTGAGTGAACACCCACAGTGAGTGAGTGTGGGGTAAAGAGAGCTGTTTGTCTTGCAGATAGTTGAATACCTTTACCGTTAGTGACCGCTACAAGATTGTTGCCATTTGAGACAGCGGTCCTGCCTATACAGAGGTGGTGTCTGGCTGGAGGCCTTTGCCTGTCTTCCTATGGAAGTCTGCTAATTGTCTTTGCATCTACTTGGCCCTGACCCTCTCTCCCACAGTTCTGTTTAACCACTTGGCACCCACGCTATAGCCGAATGACGGCTACAGCGCAGACCCCAAATGCTGGTAGGATGTCAATAGATGTCCTACTCTTTGTGTGCCCCCCGCGCCACTGCAGGGCACACGTGGCACGCACTGTGATCACCGAGCCGGTTGACAGCTGATCACGTGATGTAAACAAAACCAGTAATTTTTTTTTCTCCTCACACTGACGGCGCAAGGAAAAAAAAAGCCGATCGCCGGGGACATCACGTCATGGAAGAGGGACATCGGTCCCGAAGAGGAAGGAGGCACATCTGCCTCCTCTGTGCCCACAATTACCACCTGCCAGTACCCCTGCTAGTGCCACCTGCAAGTGCCCAGTGCCCATGAGTGCCACCTATCAATTCCCATGAGTGCCACCTATCAATGCCCACCAGTGCCACCTATCAATGCCTCATCAGTGCCCATCACTGCCACCCATCAGTGCCCATCAGTGCCACCTATCAATGCCCACCAGTGCCGCCTATAAGTGCCCATCAGTGCAGCCTCATCACCGTACATCAATGAAGGAGAAAAATTGCCCGTTTGCAAAATTGTATAACAAAATATAAATAAAATATAATAAAAAATAAAAAAAAGAATTTCAGTATTTTTTTTATTTATTTTTTTAACAAAAAATTAAAACCGCAGAGGTGATCAAATACCACCAAAAGAAAGCTCTATTTGTGGGTACAAAAATGATAAAAATTTATTTGGGTTCAGTGTTGTATCACCGCGCAATTGTCATTCAAAGTGTGTCAGAGTTGAAAGCTGAAAACTGGTCTGAGCAGGAGGGGGGTTTAAGTGCCCAGTAAGCAAGTGGTTAAGAGATAATGGATCTCTTTGCATTCAAAAAGTGCCTGGGGCCCACAATTTCATTTTGCATCACACCCACCGTGCCTTGTAACCTACTCTACACTGAAGGATGTCAGCTTTCCTAACTCTGGAGGTCACCATTAGGCCTCAGGGGCCCCCTGGACCTTGCTACATATGGAAGTGTGTTATTACTCAAAACGACAATGACCCTTTTCTGCAGGATGTAGCTTGAGTAAAACCGCAGATATTCAAAAGAAGGAAAGAGAAAAGCTGAAAAAATGACTAAAGGGCTGCTTTAATTGCTTCAGGACTGCCCCACATACATTTACTGCGGCAGGGCGGCCCGGGTGCGCAAAATCACTTACCTGTGCGTGATTTTGTGCACGTGGTTCAGGGGGCGCCTAAGCGCCGCTCCCACTGGGATTGGACACAGCGGGAGCCAATGACTTACCGATCATATACACGAGAGACAGGTCAGTGGTGTGCTGATGGAAACAAAGCACACCGCTGATCTTTCAGTGGGTCCTGCGGCCGTTATGGCTGCCACGACCCACCAATCATACAGTGCAGAAAATAAGTATTTGAACACCCTGCTATTTTGCAAGTTCTCCCACTTGGAAATCATGGAGGGGTCTGAAATTGTCATCGTAGGTGCATGTCCACTGTGAGAGACATAATCCAAAATAAATAAATCCAGAAATCACAATTTATGATTTTTTAACTATTTATTTGTATGATACAGCTGCAAAGAAGTATTTGAACACCTGTCTATCAGCTAGAATTCTGACCCTCGAAGACCTGTTAGTCTGCCTTTAAAATGTCCACCTCCACTCCATTTATTATCCTAAATTAGATGCACCTGTTTGAGGTCATTAGCTGCATAAAGACACCTGTCCACCCCATACAATCAGTAAGAATCCAACTACTAACATGGCCAAGACCAAAGAGCTGTCCAAAGACACTAGAGACAAAATTGTACACCTCCACAAGGCTGGAAAGGGCTACGGGGAAATTGCCAAGCAGCTTGGTGAAAAAAGGTCCACTGTTGGAGCAATCATTAGAAAATGGAAGAAGCTAAACATGACTGTCAATCTCCCTCGGACTGGGGCTCCATGCAAAATTTCACCTCGTGGGGTCTCAATGATCCTAAGAAAGGTGAGAAATCAGCCCAGTACTACACGGGAGGAGCTGGTCAATGACCTGAAAAGAGCTGGGACCACCGTTTCCAAGGTTACTGTTGGTAATACACTAAGACGTCATGGTTTGAAATCATGCATGGCACGAAAGGTTCCCCTGCTTAAACCAGCACATGTCAAGGCCCGTCTTAAGTTTGCCAATGACCATTTGGATGATCCAGAGGAGTCATGGGAGAAAGTCATGTGGTCAGATGAGACCAAAATAGAACTTTTTGGTCATAATTCCACTAACCGTGTTTGGAGGAAGAAGAATGATGAGTACCATCCCAAGAACACCATCCCTACTGTGAAGCATGGGGGTGGTAGCATCATGCTTTGGGGGTGTTTTTTCTGCACATGGGACAGGGCGACTGCACTGTATTAAGGAGAGGATGACCGGGGCCATGTATTGCGAGATTTTGGGCAACAACCTCCTTCCCTCAGAGCTTTGAAGATGGGTCGAGGCTGGGTCTTCCAACATGACAATGACCCAAAGCACACAGCCAGGATAACCAAGGAGTGGCTCTGTAAGAAACATATCAAGGTTCTGGCGTGGCCTAGCCAGTCTCCAGACCTAAACCCAATAGAGAATCTTTGGAGGGAGCTCAAACTCCGTGTTTCTCAGCGACAGCCCAGAAACCTGACTGATCTAGAGAAGATCTGTGTGGAGGAGTGGGCCAAAATCCCTCCTCCAGTGTGTGCAAACCTGGTGAAAAACTACAAGAAACGTTTGACCTCTGTAATTGCAAACAAAGGCTACTGTACCAAATATTAACATTGATTTTCTCAGGTGTTCAAATACTTCTTTGCAGCTGTATCATACAAATAAATAGTTAAAAAAGTCATACATTGTGATTTCTGGAATTTTTTTTTTGATTATGTCTCTCACAGTGGACATGCACCTACGATAACAATTTCAGACCCCTCCATGATTTTCAAGTGGGAGAACTTGCAAAATAGCAGGGTGTTCAAATACTTATTTTCTGCACTGTATACAGGAGAGACAGGTCAGTGGTGTGCTGATGTAAACAAAGCACATCGCTGATCTGTTAGGGAGGAAAAGTTAGCTAAACTGAATCCTGATCTCTCCTTTCCTCCAGTGTAACACTTCCCCCTACAGTTAGAAACACCTCCCAGGGAACACATTTAACTCTTTGATCGCCCCCTAGTGTTAACCCCTTCATTTTCAGTGCAATTTATACAGTGATCGGTGCATTTTTATAGCACTGATCACTGTATTGGTGTCACTGGTCACCAGAAATTGTCACTTAGGGTCAGATTTGCCCGCAGTCCCACAAAAAATGCTGCTGTTACTAGAAAAATATAAAATAGAAGCCCCTAAATCTAACCAGTAGTTTGTAGACGCGATAACTTTTGTTCAAAAAAATCTTTTTGGGATTTTTTTTCACCAAAAAAGATGTAGCAGAATACATATTGGCCTCAATTGATGAAGAAATTTGATTTTTTTAAAAAAAAATTGCATTTGTAATATAGGATAACGTTTTTTTTTCTTCAAAATTTTCAGTATATTGTCAGTATTTTTTTGTTTATAGCACATAAAATAAAAACCACAGAGGTAATCAAATACCATGATGCTGCCACCACCATGCTTCACTGTAGGGATGGTATTGGCCAGGTGATGAGCGGTGCCTGGTTTCTTCTAGACATTTAGGCCAAAGAGTTCAATCTTTGTTTCATCAGACCGCAGAATTTTGTTTCCCATGGTCTGAGAATCCTTCAAGTGCCTTTTGTAAAACTCAAGGTGGCCTGTCATGTGCCTTTTACTGAGGAGTGGCTTCCGTCTGGCCACTCTACCATACAGGCCTGATTGGTGGAGTGCTGCAGAGATGGTTGTTCTTCTGGAAGGTTCTCCTCTCTCCACAGAGAAATGCTGGAGCTCTGTCACTGACCATCGGGTTCTTGGTCACCTTCCTGACTAAGGCCAAACCCCCCCCCCCCGATCTTTGAATAAAAAAGGGCTGGCAACTCGGATGCTCTTGAATAAAAGTACTTTATTGTTTACATGGTGGGTACAGGCTATACGCTGATGCAAATTCTGCAGCTGCTTACCCTTAAAAAATGAACACTTACCCGTCCAGCACGCCTGCAAAATCGGCAGACGAGGACGAGCAATCGCTCGGTCCTCAGATGCTGCGCCACGATGCTTGGTGAGGGAATCAGGGAGTAAAACACTGTGTTTCCCAGAAGACAGCGCGGGGGGGGAGGGGGGGGCGAAGGGGTGTGACTCCTGCGAGTCAATACCCGGAAGTGGTGCAAATACCTGTTTTATACAGGTATCTGCACCCCCTCCCCCTGAAAGGTGTCAAATGTGAGGATGGGTTTCAAAAAGCGTAAGTTCCACTTTTGGGTGGAACTCCGCTTTAAATGGGACTCTTTGGTGATATTTATTGATAAACAGATGGTCATTTAACATATACGCGTCACTTCCCAAGCTCTGTGGGAACGCCAGAGATAGACCTTTTCACAGCTGAAGGTGTGAATGGCCACAACCAAAACAGCTGTTACATCCTATGACTTCTCACATTTGTACTAAGTATCTCTGCTTAATCAAAATACATGTTTTGATACTTAAAACAAAATGTTTGATAAATAAATGTCTATTCCATTTACCCCATCAAGGTCTGCAGACAATTCCTTGGACTTCATGGCTTGGTTTGTGCTCTGACATGCACTGTTAGGGTCCTTTCACACGGAGCGGACCGTTTTTCCGTCCGCTCCGTGTGTCCATCAGCTCAGCGGGGGGTCTCCGCTCAGCTGTCGGGGGACAGGGCGGTCCCCGCACACTGTGCAGGGACCGCCCTGTCTCTCCTCCGCTCTCCCCTATGGGGAGGCGGATGGAAACGGACCGTCTGTCCGTTTGCATCCGATCCGTTTGGCCGGACGGAAGAAAAATAGGACATTCTTCCGTCCGAAAAAACGGATGCGGATCTGGCGGACGTTAGCGGATGCATCATCCGCTAATGGATCCGCTCCCATAGGGGTTAATTACAAGTCCGTTAACGGACTTGTAATCAGCGGACCATTCGTCCGCTAGTGTGAAAGGACCCTTAACTGTGGGACCTTCTATAGACAGGGGTGTGCCTTTCCAATTCATGTCCAATCAACTGAATTTACCACAGGTGGACTTCAATCTAGTTGTAGAAACATCTCAAGGATAATCTGTGGAAACAAATTGTACCTGAGCTCAGTTTTGAGTGGCATGGCTATACATTCTTTTTCATTTTTTAGTTTTAATAAATCTACAAAGATTTCAAACAAACTTCTTTCACGTTGTCATTATGGGGTATTGTTTGTAGAATTTGGAGGAAAATAATGAATTGAATCCATTTTGGAGTAAGTTTGTAACATACTTTCTGCCTGTTCAGCTGCTTCCATTGTGTTCTGTAGATAAATTGTGTATGATTATGTGCGCACAAGCGTGAGAATTTTTTTAACTGCAAGTATGAAGTAAAAAACAAACAAACACTTGAATATGTTTAATAAAATAAATAAATGCTGCTCTATCACCAATAGTTTATGTGTGAGTAATAACCACTGTCTGTGATCTGAGGTTGTACGCGTTTTCAGCAATCATCAAAAAAAAACTGAAAAAACTATCAACTAATCATAAACAATAAAACAGTAAATATTTATAAAATTGTGAATGCAGTAGTCCCATGCAACTTGGTATAAATATATAACTTGTAGGGCTGTCCCGATACCGAGCATTTCCCCGAGTACTTGTAAATGCTTGCAAATGCTCCGATGCTTCACCCAATACCTGGGCAGTCAGGGTGATCGGTGCGGCAGGGGAGTTGCAAGCACTGATCTGCCCCCTTTTCAGCTGCTTTAGTTAAAGTTATACAGCGGTGATCGGTGCTTCTAACTTCACCGCTGACTGTCCCCATGCTGTCCCTCTCCGTGCTGCTCTCCCCCTCCGTGCTGTCCCCCTTCGTGCTCCGTGCGCTGTCCCCCTCCGTGTGCTGCTCGACTCCGTGCTCTATCTCTATACTGTCCACCTCCGTGGTGCTCTGTGCTGTCCCCCTCCGTGTGCTCCATGCTGTCCCCCTCCGTGCTGTCCCCGTCCCTTCTCGTGGTGCTGCTCTCCCTCCCTCACTCCCCCCCTCCGTGCTGTGTCCTTCTTCGTGCTGCTCTCTCCCTTCCGTGCTGCCCCCCTCCGTGCTATCCCTCCCCCTTTGTGCTCTGTGCTGTCCCCCTCTGTGCTCCGTGCTGTCCCCCCTCTGTGCTCCGTGCTGTCCTCCCCCTTTGTGCTCCGTGTGCTGTCTCCCCCTCCATGCTGTCCCCCTTCGTGCTGCTCTCCCCCCTCCGTGCTGTCCAGATCTTTGTGCTGCTTTCCCCCCTCCTTCGTGCTGTCCTGCTGCCTTCGTTGCTGCTCTCCCCCCCCCTCCGTGCTGTCCTTCTTCGTGTCTGCTCCCTCCACCCTCTCCCCCCTCCGTGCTGTCCTTTGTGCTGCTCCCCCCTCCGTGCTGTCCTTCTTTTCGTGCTGCTCTCCCCCCTCTCTGTGCTGCCCCCCCCCACCGTGGTGCTGTGTCCCGATCCCCTTTGTGCTGTCGTGTTGTCCCTCCTTTGTGCTCCGTGCTGTCCCCCGTTCGGTGCTCCGTGCTGTCCCCCTCGGGTGCTGCCCGTGCTGTCCCCCTCGGTGCTCCATGCTGTCTCCCCTCCATGCCCCTCCCACGCTGTCCCCCTGTCCATGCTGTCCCTCCTGTAGTCCGTTGCAACCTTGGTATCGAATATATAATTACTAGGGCTGGTCCCGATACCGATAGTAGTATCGGTATCGGACGATACAAGCATTTTT